>PVKW010004983.1:46200-87927 GCA_004027895.1 Orientallactaga bullata | reverse complement strand
GTAACTTCGAGAAAGTAGTTTAGCCTTTTCTGTGTTTCTGTTTTAACACGTGGAAGTTTTAACCTGTAAAGTGGCAAAAGTAATTTTCGTATAGCACTTTCCTCTAAATTGCAATATTCCCCCCTGAAGAGAGAGAAGGGAGGCTCAGGACACTGGAGATCATGATTGAGAGCGCTAAAAAAAAAAAAAAAAAAAAAAAGCCACCACACCACTTCCCAAGGGTACAGGAGTAGTAAACGTCTGTGGAGAGGCAGATTCTGACCAGTGATGTAGCAATTTTCTCTGAATTGAAGCATTCCCTTCTGGGGGGAGGATGCAGGCTCATGGAGATAGGGAGAACAAGTTCAAGGAAAAGGTCGCAAGGCACCTCCCTAAGATGTCATAGAATTAAATAACTGCTTGGGGAGAGGTTCTCTGCGCAGCAGAGGTGACACCAGGTTGTGCAGGGACTTTCAGACATGCACCTTCCACGAGTCGTCATGATGCGGGGCTGGGCTTCCTGGTGATGGAGCTGCCTTTGAGTCATCCATTCTCCTGTGATCAACCCCTTACCCTGATGTGACAGTAGCCCCAGTCAACTCACTGGTCCTCCAAAGTTGGTATTGGAGCAATGCCAGTGATTTCACCTCTCCCGTCTGAGCCCTACCAGCGATGAATCGACATGTGTTACTGTCTCATGGAAATATTTTCACATAGCAGTAACAGACTCTAGTTCAGTTGTAAAGATTAAATAAGCCAATACTCCTATCACACTGCTGCCCATCACAAAAAAATGTGCTAAGGACACTTTTACTCTTTTACACCTTCAACATTTCAGGACACGTTTTAAGGTAGATGTCTAGGGAGAAGCCAATGTAAAATAAGAGTGTCATTTTTAGCATAACAACCTCCATACACAAAACACTCCAGTGTGAACTGTTGCTCCAAGAATGATGTTCTTTACTTGCAGTGTCCACTCACTTGTTAAGGTGGAGCTGGTAAAATCCTGTCTCCAACAGAAAACCTCCTTTAAGGTCCTTCACTAAAGAGGAAGCACAGTCCTGTAATTGCAGTCCATGTAAGTAAAACCAGGTCATGTTTTCAGCATGCATTTGTATCTCTGTAGGGATTATTATTATTATTATTTTTGTCCTGGAGAATCTGAGGAGGTTCAGAAGTCAAAGTATGCTGTCTTCTTTGGCCAAGTTTATACACCATAGATTTCTCCAGAGCACAGAACAGGTCAGCACTTTTAGTTTGGCTCAAGCATGTGAGCTGAGTGAGTTCTTTTGTTGTCACTCTAGGAAACTTAACAGCTTCTGACAGCTACAAGATTAGATGGCAGCTGCTTGGGACATGGCCACGAGGGGTCTGCTTCTGAGTGTGAGCTTAGAGGAGGTAAACAGCATCTTGCAACAAGTCCTTTACATCTTGGCTCTCAGGACCACAAGGAAAGATGACGTTTGTTTGCCTCAGAGTTCTGGAAGGAAGCCTGTTTTCCTTAGCTTTTGTTTCTGTGCCATTTTCCTCTGAATAAAACACAGCCCACTTCTGTGGTCTTCCCTCATGTCCCTCCTTTTCAGTAACTTGCTTCTTTCTATTATTTGCTGCTCCCTTATCACATGCTTCTTAATCATAAATTGCCTTCAAATTTTTAGCTTCATGAAGGATCACAGTCAAATTTTATTATTGGGGCTGGAGAGATGGCTCGGTGGTTCAGGCACTTGCCTACAAAGCCAGATGCCCCAAGTGGCACATGTGTCTGGAGTCCATTTGCATTGGCTAGAGTCTCTGGAGCACCCATTCTCTCTGTCTGTCTCTCTTTGATCTCTCTTTGCTTGCAAATAAATAAATAAATAAATAAATAAATAAATAAATAAACCATTGTTATTTATATAAACCTGGATAACAAAATGTATATGTGACTACATCACACTTTAAAGGGGTATGAACCCACCAACCTGATAGTATTATTGAATGCATCAGCACCCTGTTGACTATAACTTTTCAGACTGGAAGCAGTCAGTTCCACTATACCAGCCAGTGTTATCATTCATGCAGGATATCCATTGAACCCTTTAGCCATACGATTATCTCCCTTGGCTCCAGAAGAGATGATTAGTCATCACCAACTCACAGTGATCACTGGAATATGGACACTATCACTTATAGTGTGTCACTTCTACTATGTAAGTACTAATGCAAATGGCATATTTTGTTTTTTTAAAGAAAAGTTGCATTATTTTTGAAAAAATATCATTATATAATTTTCATCTCATTGATATTCTGAAATTAATTATACCCTAGTAACAGTTCATATATCATTATGAGACTCATCCAGCCTAGCTACTGTTATTGAACAGAACTGGAAGAGTAGGGAAAACATACATGACAGAATAATGCCACAGCTGTGAGAAGCAGAATCATATTATATATATTATCTCTAGTGTCCTTTTATCTCTTTTTATCATGCATTGTGCATAGTGCCAAAATTCACTTTGTTCTATATTGCATCTTTTAATTGGCAGATTGAAAAAGAGAATGACAAAGAACTTGAAAAATCTTGCTCAAGGTCTCAGAGGTGCTATGAAACCCCCATCAACTTTTGAACAGCTTTCTTCTTCCTCACCTCTCATTTGTGAATTGACTTGTTGGAACATACAAGGTCCATGTGAGAAGTACAGAAGTCAGATGTTTATACACACAGCGGTAGCTAACTTAAGCAGAGCCCAAAGTTTCAGGTATTGAAGCTTTACATGTTTTTATCCCATGTTTCTTAGTTTTCCTAATTTATTTATTCAACTGATAAATTGTCTAGTTCAATTTAATGTTTGTGATAAGGAAAGGAGAAATAGTAATATATTTAGGATTATGTTTTATTGTTATTGCTTTTTTTGAGAGAGAAACACAGAGAGAGACAGAGAGAGGGAGAGGAAGACAGATAGAGAATGGGTGCGCAGCTGTGAATGAACTCCAGATGTGTGCGCCCCCTTGTGGGAATGTGTGGCATTGCATCCTTGCGTCTTTGGGACCTGGAGATTGGAACTGACATTCACAGGCACCTTAACCACTAAGCCATCTTTCCAGCCCTGTTATTGCTTTTTTTTTTTTTTTAAATTACCTTTTACTTTCGCTATTAGTGGAAAAGCCCACAGAAAGCCACATTTAATATTTGGTAGTTATACCTCCTTTATTCCATCTTCCTACCTCTTTCATTTTGTTGCCACCATTACCATTATATTCCCATCTATTCCAAATCTACTAAATGGCAGACATTCACCTAGACACTCAGGCTCCAGTTCTCAAGTTCCCTGCCACTGTGGCTTATGTAGACCTCCCGGCTAGCCCAGCTTCCCCCATTACCATCTACCACCGTGGGGTGCACACCCACGTCCCCCCTGAGTCACAGCCTCTTCCATGATGCCTAAATTGCTTTGAGTAGGTTGTGTTCTGTCACCTGCTGACTAACATTCCCATAGAAACTCACCAGCTCATCTCCCTAACCAGAGTGCATTCTGGCCCTGCATTCACATTTTCTGAATTTCTGGACATTAATCTGGAAAAGTTTTTCATGTAGTAATCTTCCAAAAAACCTTATGACCTATAATCAGAAATGTCAAATTACTCTTAAGCTGTGACATTTGCTTCTCTCTCTGCTTTCAAGCTTATTATCCTACTACCGGTAAGCATGCCCACAGTCAATCATTAATAACTGCTAATGGCATAGTGCTCCTACGAGGAGAGTTTTGCCTTGGAACAATAGACACCTTATACAGATGAAATGAAATAAAATATACAATTCCTATATATCATGAACTGGTGTAAGCTGATGCTGGACAATGTCTTTGGGAAGCTGGCTCTGCTGGTACGTCTCAGAATCCACCATTGGATGGAGGCAGTGCCTTATTTATAAGGGACAGGACACTTGTAGGTTAAAGGCGAAAAGCAAACCTATATATCCTAACCAATCTTTCTTTTCGTCCAATGCTGTGGTCTATAATGGAAGGGAGAAAACATTCAAGTCCATTAAAATAAAGCGGATGAGTCACCATTTGCAGAAATGAGTTGATGAGTCATGTGCCTCCATGCCCTGGTGAGGCAGCTGCTCCCTATTAATGACCAGCTACAGTAAGGAGAGAGCCATCTGCCCTGCTTTGGCACTGGGGAATGCACCACCTGCTCAATTTGTAACCACAGCTCCCACAAATCAACACGGAAATGAAGCCTCTCAATTCTTTCGATAAAGTGTTGAGATTGCTGAGCCAGAAAGGAAATAATGTGTAGCTCTTATGTAAAAACACCAAGAGATTCAAATTCTTTGTTTCTTCTCCCCAGTTGCTTTTTGGATTGCGAGGAAGAAACGTGGCTGTCACTGTGAGATGAATGTCTTTGACATGATGCAAATTGTCAACCCAAGTGTTCCATAATAATAAAATGGTCTCAGATTCACGGGAAACTCGTTGTCTCTTCTAGCCTGGAAAAAAAAAATATGTGTGGGATAAACATTGCACTTCTATGAATGTGTGAGAGTTTAAATCTGAAGTAACCATTTCAGTCCTAGAGAGGCCATAAAAGAATTTAATAAATATAAATAACAAAAATGGTTTAAAATTTTGAGATCATAATTTTTTGAAAATAAAAGCTTATGACATACAAGACAATGAAGCCTCACTGTTTTTTCTTTTGTCTATCCCAAGAAAATTTATTTTCTTTTTGTATCTCATTTCCTTCCTTGTATATGTCTCTATGAACATAAAGCTTGCAATATCTTCTTAGCTCTGTTATTTGAAAATATTATTTATTTATTTGAGAGAGAGAGACACACACAGATAGATGGAGAGAGAAAGAGAGAGAATTGGTACACCAGGGCCTCTAGCCATTGCAAACAAAGTCCAGACACATGTGCCACCTTGTGCAGCTGGCTTATGTGAGTACTGGGGAATTGAACCCAGATTTTAGGCTTTGCAGGCAAGTGTCTTAGCTGCTGAGCCATGCCTCCAGTACTCAGCTATTTTTTTTTTTTTGTATCAGAGTATCATTCATGCAAGCAAGGTCCTAGTCCCTTTAAAACATAGTTCACTTGCTAGTCCTTGTATAAAGAAGTCTTAAATTGACAGGGTCTGGGATGGGGAATTGCTCAGAGGCTAAAGGTGTTTGTTTGTAAAGTCAGGTGGCTGCAGTTTGATTCCCTAGTAGTAAAACTAGACTCACACAGTGAAACATGTGTTTGGAATTTATTTGCAGCTACACAGAGATCTTGGCACACCTTTCTCTTTCTCTCTTTTAAATAAAAATGTATTAAAATAATATTTAGAAAGCTTCCTAGGTGATGGGAATTCCTATGTCTATATCAGCAGTGAGAGATACCATTATTCTAAATAAATTTAATTTTTGTTTTGTTTTGTTTTCAAGGTAGGATCTTGCTCCAGCCCAGGCTGACCTGGAATTCACTATGTAGTCTCTGGGTAGCCTTGAACTCATGATGATCCTCTTACCTCTGCTTCCCAAGTGCTAGGATTAAAGTGTGCCACCACGCCTGGCTTTATAAATTGGAATTTTAAAAAAATTAAAACGAAAGAACTCTGAGGAATGGCTTAAATGTTTATCATATATATCTTAGTATTTTTGTAATGAAAAAAAATATAGTTCTTTAATGAGCTAAAAGTTCATAAAATTACTTTACATCATATTAAACTAGTCTGCTAAAAATAGTACCTGATGGCAAATATGACAAGAACTATGAAAAGTCCGAGGTTTGATCTTTCAAAATAATCAACACACTAGCCTGCAATTTCATGAACACTGGAATAAAGAAATGAGACTGGAGAGATGGAGATAAGAAAATGCTCTGCTTACATCATAGTAAGAAAACAACTCTGCTACTTACAACACACATGGAATGAGCACCTGCTGTATTCACAGGGAGGTTCTGTCTTCAAACCCCATAGGGTGTTTCAGATACATGCAGGGGGAAAAGGTACACACACTCTAAGAGGGGCTCAGGGTGGTAGAGCAAAAATCTTATTTTATTTTATTTTATTTTATTATTTTTATTTAAGAGTGACACACAGAGAAAGAGACAGATAGAAAGAGAGACAATGGGCGTGCCAGGGCCTCCAGCCACTGCAAACGAACTCCAGATGCATGTGCCACCTTGTGCTTAACCACTAAGCCATATCTCTAGGCCCAAAAATCTTTTAGAGAGTAAGCATGCCTGACCTTTTCCACAGAAAGGAAAATTATGTTTTCAAGGCGGTAAACGTGGTCACCTCCTGCTTCAGACCAAGGTCACTAAGTACCTCTGCATCCAGAATAAGCTGACATAAGGATCCCATGGAGAATTATCTGCCAACATTTGTCCCTGTACTTTTCAGACTCTTCAGAGAATTTCCTTGTCTGTATCCCATTTAATCAACTCCCATGGTAAATAGATGCACTAAAAATTGAAGTCATGTCTGTCCTATCCAACCCAAATAAACTTTATTTAAAGTTGCTATAAACGTAATTCCAAATATGAAGGCGAAGCCATTTTCCAATCTTGATCTCAAAAATTCCATTGTTCCTGAAGGAACTAGATTCCATTTTAAAATACCACTATGTTCTTTAGAAATGCACGTAGATTTTTCCATAAGTTTTGATGTGTCTATTCCATCAGGAATTGTCCTTTTGTCACATATCTTTGTCTGCTTTCTGTGTGCTAATATCACAGTACCAAAGATCAGTTAAAACTTTGAAGAACCGAGGCTTGTTTTGTTCTCTGTTCTTAAAGATTCAAGGCAGATAAATCATGTCTCCTGATGATTTTCTTTAGGATAGAGAGTAGACAGGGAATGCCCCTATGTGTCTTCCATCCTATTTCCATCATCTTATTAAGCCAGTAAAATCCAGTGATGGTGTTTATCCTAATCACCTGCCCAATGTTCTGCTTATAAAACCTTAGATTAAGTTCCCCTCTCTTAAGACCTCACAGTAGAGATTGAATTTGAACACCTGTAAGACACACTACGTCACACTGTGAGATGTCACATAAGTACATCATAAAGATATAGAAGTTACGAAGCTCCACCTTGGCCCACTTGGAGGAAGTCCAGGGTAATTCCATGATCCATAAACAACCAAGCTGTGAGTTGTGAACAACATCCTGTTGCCATTTCCAGCCCAAGTAGCATAGTTCACCCAGTCAGATCAAGTCAAAAATAAATATACCAACGCACTTTAGAATTGAGATTCCTGTTGTAAGGGTTAGTACCCACCACCAAAGGATAAAACAAGTAGTGGAAATTTAGCAATAAGTTAAAGCTCTGGGAAATCATCCTTTAGTAAACAAAGTTGGTCTCATTTTTGAGAGCTCTGCACCCTCACTTAACATTCAAATAATCTCTTGAGGGTATGTTTTTAAATTTTTTTGTTTACTTTTATTTCTTTATTAGCAACAGACATACAGAGATAAAAACAGGCAGAGAGAGAGAAAGAATGGGCAAACCAGGGTCTCTAGCCACTGCAAATGAACTCCAGATGCATGTGCCACCAGGTGCATCTGGCTTACATGGGTCCTGGGGAATCGAGTCTCAAACTGAAGTCCTTAGGCTTCACAGGCAAGCTCTTAACAGCTAAGCCACCTCTCCAGCCTGAGGGGGGTGTTTTTGATATATTCCTTATTGCTGTGAACAAATACCTGACTGGAAGTACCTTAAGGGAAGAAAGGGTTTATTTTGTCTTACACTTCTAAAGTATATATAATCCTTGAAGGGAGGAAGGCATGGTGGCAGAATAATGAAACAACTGGTCACATTCAATCCTTAGTCAGGAAGCAGATTGAGAAATACTGCCCATCTTCCTACTGTTTATAGTTGAGAGTGGGGATGGGGACCAGCTGACAGCCTTAATTGCGGTATCCTGGCTAGCTGATTAGCTTGAGTGTCAGATTCACTGTGTTGAATAGTTGACTCTAGTCTTTGTTTTTGTAGGCATCATTAAGAACAATAAATCTAACCTACCTTGATGCCATCAGGTAGATGTCCATCTACCCCAACAGAATGACTAGTGAGTGGCTTTGGGGATGGAGCTGGGGAAGACCTTGAGGAAATGCCACAGGGGAACATTGTCCATTCCTATCCTGAAGATGGTCTCTTCTATTATATCACCGATTCGACATGTTTATATCTCACATCTATAGTACAATGGTAGGTGTTATATTAAATTGAGGAAATCCCTTAGGGCATTACAGAGTCTTTTCTCCGAAAAAGTATTTTGGGGAAAAACGAGAGATAAATCCGCATCTACTCGTGTCTCCTCTGGTTTTAAGCTGAAATATAGGATGTGTGTGGACAAAGAATGTGTGTTTTACATGGATGCAGGCTAGGATAAATGCGACAGAATACTTACATGATATTGAACTGCATTCCGTTCACTCGAGCCAGGAATAGAGGTGAATCTGTCTTAGACAGAAAATGAGGTGTCATCATATTCTTAGGGCCTGATGAAGTAGCAATTCTACTGTTAAGATATGAATGCAAATTGTTGCATTAAGGACCCTGCAGGCCAGGGAGCACTGATAATGAAGAAAGGTCTCCTAATAACCCCAGCTAGGACGGCTTTGCATCGAACATATTTAATTGTGGAAGTGAAATTGTGTTTGCTGTGTTGAGTGAGTATAACATTTTCTGTTTGATAAAACTCACCAGAGAATTACATGGCCTGAGTAAATTTTCAGAGACAAAGGAAAAAATGGTTTTAACGGGGATAAATATTTTTGTCTGATTGTTTCCTAATCAGATCTACAAAGTTAAGTTTATATGTCATTCTTGTTAGGTAATGTACTGTTTAATTTACTTTCTATAAATAAAAGTTAATATATGTTATATATTAAAAACATTATATGTGTGTGTTTTTGTATATTGCTATTCTGGCAACTTATTTCTACTTCATTTAATTAGCAATTGATGGAATATTAACCAAGCACAATGAAGAAAATGGTTTGTTTATTATTCAATGTATCTCCTTTATAATTCTTTAACCTATGTTTTTCTTGTTTCAAGTATCAAAAATTATTGGAACTTTTCATGTCACTTGCCAAGAAATATACTGTATTAATTTGCACATCTGGAAGTTTTAGGTATTCATGGAAAATAAATAACAGTCTGATTTAAAGTGCTTTGTTTCCTCTTTTCTTTGGTACACAGTATAAGATTCTCACTTCAAGGTACTTAATAAAATTAAATAAACTTCCTCTTGTATTGCTCAATTGAAGTCAACTTCCTGTGCTCTGAATATATATATTGGACAGAGCAAGAGAGACAGACAGATTTGGTACACCAGGGCCTCAGCCATTGAATCAAACTCCAGATGCATGCATCACCTAGTGGGCATGTGCAACCAGGCACTTCCCTCACCTTGTGTGTGTCTGGCTTAAATGGGATCTGGAGAGATAGATCTTCATAGGCAAGCACTTTTACCACTAAGCCATCTCTCCAGCCCTGCTCTGAATATTTTTAACGGCATTTCTTTAAACTCAGGTCCTTCTATAAATTTCCATGTTCTTTATCCCACCCCCACCCCCGTCTCTCTCTCTCTCTCTCTGTCTGCCAGAAATGTAACAGACCAGAGAGACCAGGTCCTTCTTTAAACACATATGATGAGGGTTTAAGCATTGTTAAATACTGTTAAGATTGTTCATTTTGGGCTGGAGAGATGGCTTAGCGGTTAAGGCACCTGCCTCCTAAGCCTAAGAACACCGGTTCTAATCTCCAGGTCCCACGTTTAGCCAGATGCAAAGTGATGCAAGGACGCAATGCCACACTTGCCCACAAGGGGTCGCACGCATCTGGATTTCGTTCACAGCAGCTGAGAGACTGCTGGCGTGCCCATCTCTATCTGTCTTCGTCTCCCTCTCTGTCTGTCTCTCTCTGTGTCTCTCTTCAAAAATAAATAAAAATTTAAAAAAATAAAAAAAAGATTGTTCATTTCCTAGGAGTTTGTTGAAAGCACTCATTTTTCTGCTGGACGTAAGCAAAGGTTTCAGGAGTGGGGCATCCTGGCCTCCGAATGACAGCTGACATATCTTTATCTTATGCCTGACTGCCCTGAAGTAGGGAATTGACAGCCAAGCAGTCTATTCTTTCCTCCGAGGACAATGGGGCTGTTTTGAACACTGTAAATCACCCAGAGGAAACTGCACCTCTGAATTGCAGGAAACTCTGCTACCGTGCCTGCTGTAGAGTCAAGTTCTCTATTGCAGGGGGCCTGGTTCCCATTGAGAGCATTGTGGTCCACTGAGCCAGCTTTGAACAAATCTCTGTGAACTTTGATGACCAGCCTCACTCTACAGTGTTCTCAACATAGAAGAGAACACTTCCCTAGTGAATCAGACAAAAGTCTGTGATTAGGTCTTGCTATGCTTGTGATTGGCTCGGAAGTGACACTTGGGAGTGGTGTATATGCAAGGTTTATGATTAGTGGAACTGGAAGTCAGGCACAGCTATGGTTTGTGGAGCTGTTATCAGAGCATTAGTCTACCACCCCCCTTTTCTAGCTACCAGAACACAGCCATTTCTCTGTCTTGTTGGCTCAGCCAGAAACTTCATTAGTGCACAGTGAAAAAGCAAAAAAAAAAAAAAAAAAGTTTATCCAAAATGAACTTATTAAATTTTATTTCTTTAGTTAGCACACAGTGTTTTAGATATCATCAAGACATTTTTGTCAAAGACAATTTGTTGTTGTTCATCCCTTGTCCCCGCTCCTGGGTCCCCCAAGATTCATCAGCCTTCCAATGTGGAATAATCTAATAAACCACCTTCCCCCCCAACCCCCGCTTCCTTCCTTATCATCTAATTACTGGATATTGGTCACCTTTCTAGCTTTTACTCATGAGCATTAGTCAGGGTTCTCTAGAAGAATGGAACTGATTGAAGTGGTATTAAAAGGTGGTTTATGACATTACCTTATTTCAGTACATAGCTGTCTATGGGCTTGAGAGTCAAGGAACAGGAAGATGCTCAGGCCATGTGGCTCGAAGCCTCAGCAGTCCCTATCCGGCTTGGATGGCCTGGAGGTTTCCTGGAGAGCCGCTGGTTTTCAGTCCACATGGGAAGGCTGATGAAACTGGGTTTCAGTGCTGAGGTAGGATAGCCTAACAGGACGTGGGGGTGAACAGCAGTGTGTGAGGTGGGGGGGGGGGCAGGAAGGCTCTCACCATCCAGGAGCACAGGCAGCCAGGCAGGAAAGAAGGGACTGTGAGCTCTCGGAGCTTCCTTACATATAGCCCACCACTACTGCTAGAGGGGCTGCCTACTGTGGAGGAAGAACTCACACTCTGGAGGAAGGACTTCCTCCTTCACTCAGTGCTTCCTGCAGTCAACCTGATCAAGTTGATAACAGACCTCAACCCCAGCACCGTGCTTGACAGACTCTTATTTTTATCATAGATAGAGCTGAGCTGGTTATGTGAAGTGAAGAATTCCCCCCCCTCCCCCCGCCCCCGGCCCCGGGGCTTTGTGCCTTAGATATACCTAAAGCCTTGAGAAGGGAAAGAAAGAATTCCAAAGAGTGCTTGGGAAATCAGCTATGGTGAACTGAGCATGAAGAAGGTGAGAGACTATGAGCTGTAGGTGAGAGCTGCCATCCCCACTTAGAAGAAGTCCTGAGAGCTGCTGAAGATTTAGAGCCCAGGTCCTGGAATCAGAAGATCTTGCACGGTAACACTAAGTACTGTGGCTAGGCTTCTGGCAATACAAACCCAGAACAAATAAGCCTGGATCCTCTCCACCTGGCTCAGTACATCTTTGTGTTTGAAAGCCTACAGCTCACTGTGACCAGAGTACCTACAGGGATAAATCTCTGGCATTTATTTATTTATTTATTTATTTTTTTTTTATTTTCCATAAAAAAATTTTGTTATTTATTTATTTGAGAGAGAGATACAGAAATAGGCAGGCAGAGAGAGAGAGAGAGAGAGAGAATGGGCACTCCAGGGCCTCTAGCTACTGCAAACGAACTCCAGATACGTGTGCCCCCTTGTACATAGTGAATTCCAGGTCAGCCTGGCCTAGAGCAAGAGTGTACCTTGATAAACAAAACAAAAAACAAACAACAGCAAAAAAAAAAAATACACCTGGGTTGGACAAATGGCTCAATGATTAAGGCACTTGCCTGCAAAGCCTAAAGATCTGGGTTTGATTCCCTACTACTCATGTAAAGCCAGATGTACAAAGTAGCACATGCATCGCTAGAGGCCCTTGTATGTCCCCCCTTCTCACTGTGCTTAGAAATAAATAAATAAAAATATTTTTCAAAGTTAAAAAAATAAAATAATAAAAAGAGGAACTAGAAGCATAAAAGTTTATTCCTAATATGCATACAATTAAAGGCATATTTGAGAGGCATATTATGGGTAGAATGGGGCTGGTTTGCTCACCTCACCCGTTCCTTTTCCCTAGGTGTATAGTATCTTTAGGCATTATTAAGAAGTATACTACTTGACAGTGAAAGGTATATTTTAGATAGGGCTGGTTAAAGTGGAAAAGGAAATCCTGTGAAAATGTAGTCAAGGAATTCTAATTAATGCAACACGTAAAAAATAGACAGAAGGGCCAGGCGTGGTGGCGCACGCCTTTAATCCCAGCACTCGGGAGGCAGAGGTAGGAGGATCACCGAGAGTTCAAGGCCACCCTGAGACTACATAGTTAATTCCAGGTCAGCCTGGACCAGAGTGAGACCCTACCTTGCAAAAACCAAAAAAAAAAAAACAAAAAAAAAAAAAACAGATGTATAGCCGCTGTATGTCACACAAAGATGGAATATCATTGAATAGTTCACATGTGATAAAACAGTCATATACACAATATTCCCAGGATGAATACTATGTTTTCTTTACCAGATCAATACATAACGCTATTGAGGAAACAACACTTTTTATTTTTAAAATAGAAAAGTGCATTTGAAACAACTATATTACTTGACAATAAAATATAACTATGTATATTTTAAGACATTCTTATATTAAGATTTGATTTGTGAAATAGATGTACTAGAGAATTATTATTTTAATTTTTTATCTTCAGTGAATTTTATTTCAATATCTGGAGCTTCCTAAATGTAACTCAAGCAAGTAGTATGGTGCATACCTTCAATCCCAGCCCTTGGATGCTGAGGTAGAAGGAATGACCAGATTTTGAAGTCAGCTTGTACTACATAGCAAATGCCAGGTCAGTAAGGTCTATATAGCAGGACTCTAATCCAAAAAGAATGGGAAAAAAGAGACAGAAAGAAGGAAAGAAAGAAAGAAAGAAAGGAAGGAAGGAAGGAAGGAAGGAAGGAAGGAAGGAAGGGAGGAAAGAAGGAAGGAAGGAAGGAAGGCGAGAGAGAAAAAAAAGCAGACAAGCAAGGAAACTGACAATAAGTAAACACAATTTAGGTCAATTTAAAGCAATATCAGTATGTAGATCACTAAGGCTTTTTGGCTTTTGAGTTGCCAGCATGTGAATGCTGTCTGACTGCTTTTGTTTCTGGCTCCTGGATTGCTCATGGAACACAGCCCAAGAGATCAGTAAAGGCATACTTGATAATTTAGTGCTCCCCGTTTTCCCTGATGTTGAGCTCCTGAGTTTGGTTTATAGTCCCAGTGCCAGCCTGTTCACTCCCATTGAAAACCCCTTTTCTGGACCTGGGCATGAATTGGCCATTTGCAGTGTACATGAGTTTGCTTGTTTCGAATACTGTATAGGAGAATTCTGGGAGTTGCCATTGAGAAAATAAATGGTAAAAATATTATAATCTCAAAATTCCAGAAGGTAACCACATTAACTCCAGCAGTCATGGTATAGTAGGTGGTTACTTAAGGCTTATAGTCTTTATATTTATCTTTTCCTTATATTTATAAAATTTTTAAGACACTCCATTGAATTCTAATAGCTCTTTTTTTCAGAACCCCATGTTTAAAATTACAAAATTATTTATAAGACTTCAAAATAGCAAATTTTTTACCTTGTTAGGCAAGCACTTTACCTCTGATTTCTAACTTGAGCCCAATTAAAAAACTGAGTTCCCTTTGTATACTGTGCTTTTAAAAAATCATTATATTAACATGGGAGTTTAAGACAAATCCATTCTACAAGTATGATGATATGAAAGGGATATAACATCTTTGTTTGAATGCTTCAAAGTTTTAAAATATATTTTTAAAATTTTTAATTAATTTATTTGCAAGTAGAGAGAGAGAGAGAGAGAGAGAGAGAGAAAATGGGCACACCAGGGTCTATAGCCACTACAAACAAACTCCAGATGCATGTGCCACTTGGTGCATCTGGTTTGACTTGGGTAATGGGGAATCAAAGTCAGGTCCTTTGGTTTTGCAGGAGAACTTCTTAGCCACTGAACAATCTCTCCAGCCCCAAAGTGTTCTTAACAACAACAACAACAGCAACAACAACAACAACAAAAATACTTGACATACCAAGATCATTACAAAATCATAAGAGTATGAAATATTTCAGGTATGACTTTAAGTGAAAATATATATTACAGAAGAGTAGCTATAATAAAATGGGGGTTATCCAAGTTATCTTGACAAATCCTTTTCTTCTGTTGATATTTTTGCAAAGATTACACTAAGTATAAAAACCAGTACTTTGAAGTTATATGTGCAGCTTTACTTCCCTGAATTGAATGTCAAAAAAACTCAAAAGCCTTACTCTAACTGTTGCTACATTTTTAATTCGAATATGTGTAAATATGTACTGGACTTCAGAAGGTAAAACTGTTTTACATGTTTACTTTCAGAAAATAGCATCTGTACAATAACTGCAAATAACTGCAAATGAGAATAGATTTACTTTCTGAATAATACAGGTAGAACTAAAGTTTACCATATTTTAAGTCTTCCCCTCTCTGATATTTACTTTTCCTGTTAGAAGTCTTCAATTGCCTGGATGAGACAATATGCATCATTAGCATACAGGATTTCATTCAGAACATCATGATATTAGCAACATTGTCAAAAGTAGACGGTGTGTTGTCCTCATTTCTAGATACACCAAACTACATGGTCTATTGCTAAAGTAATCCATAGCAAAACATTTGAGATCAACATGCATTTGTTTTCTTTTTGCAATATTCGTGTTTTCTTTACATGAGGGAAAATTAGCACAATAAATAAATAGCTGACAATTACAAATAAGAGAAAACCAACAATCTACCCCAGTGTTCATCCCAGCACACAGAACAAGAAATATCTTATTAGAAGGTTCAGTATGAGATACTGTCATCTTTTAAAGAAAACCAAAGAGCTTTGGAGGACACATGCTCCACGCTGGTGTCAGATTTAGGTGGGGAATACAAGCTTAACTTGGCAACCATGCTGTGAATCCACACCCAAGACGCCCTGAACAGATTTACTCATTTCTCTTCTACTTGTTTTTCTCTTTGTTTTCTGTATTCCCTTTGCAATAGGAAAAAAAAAAAAAAAAAGACTTTTCCCCTCCTCCTAATTATATCAATTCCTCTAAAAAGAGTCTATCAACATTATCTACAGTTAGCAGGTTCCTGGGCTGTGATAAGTGCAGTTGATGAGGGAAAAGTATGCATCCATCTCCTGTAAGGGAGACCAAACAGGAGCTCAATCCCTGCTCGCTTGTCACCATATGCATTTCTCAGACAGTTGTTTTTCTTTTGAGAGGAACTAATAGACCACACAGATCTCAAGGGAAGGATGCCATGAGAAGGCTCATTGCTTTCTCTAGCATTCAAGCCACAATCAAATAGGATGTCCAAGACCTGCACAAACCATCTGTATAAATAAATGATTTAACCTGGACCATCACGCCTATCACTCAGATAAACAACAGCTTTGCAACCTAACCAAACTTACTGGACATGTCAAAATGAAGCCATTCAGGCTACAGTTCTCAATAATGTTTGAAAACTGGCTATACAACTTACAGGTATGCAAATGGAAATTTTCCTAGAAGTAATGTAACATACAAACAGTGGTGTAGGTCTGTGTTCATCTCAACATACTAGCTTTTTTAATTTTAATTTTATTTTATTTATTTTATTTTATTTATTTATTTATTTTTTAATCAAGAGATAGGGTCTCACTCTAGCTCAGGCTGACCTGGAATTCACTATGTAGTCTCAGGCTGGCCTTGAACTTGTGGCAATCCTTTTATCTCTGCCTCCGGAGTGCTGGGATTAAAGGGTGTGCACCACCATACCTGGCTTAACTTGCTTTTTTAATTGACATGGTACACTGTGTGACAACTTTTTTTTATTTGTTTTGTTTTTGAGGTAGGGTCTTGCTGTAGCCCAGGCTGACCTGGAATTCACTATGTAGTTTTAGGGTGGCCTTGAACTCACAGCAATCCTCCTACCTCTGCCTCGTGAGTGCTGGGATTAAAAGTGTACGCCACCACGCCCGGCTTTTGGACATTTTTTTTTGACTAAAGATCTTGATAGTATCAATTAGCTTCTTTTTTAAAAATGTAATATACATTGGATTGAAAAATCATACCCATAAAGCTGGACATGGTGGTGGATGTCTGTAACGCCAGCACTTGACAGGCAGAGGCCAGAGGATCACTATGTACAAAAGGTGGCACATGTGTCTGCAGGTCATTTGCAGTGGCTACCAGCCCTGGTATGCCTATGCCCATTTTCTCTCTTTTGCTCTCTCTCTCACTATCTGTCTCTTTCTCTCTCTCTCTCTCTCACTATCTGTCTCTTTCTCTCTCAAATAAATAATTTTTTTTAAAGGAAATATTTTAATTCCAGCGTGGTAATTGAAAAAAACAGGTATGCTTAAAGAAAACAATTATACTGATTTCTAGGGTAAAGGAGATATCAGGTTGACTTCTTAAAAAGTATAGAATGAAGGGGAATGGATGTGGAAAGAGGTTCCGAGAATGCCAGAACCACTGAGCAAGGAACTCATGGGTGGCAGGTCCAGTGATCCATCTCGGGAAATGAGCAGGTCCCAGGGCAGGATGGAAATGAAGGTGCTCAGAAACTTTCTTGATTCTGAGAAAGCATAGGCACTCATGCTTACATTAGCATTAATTTGACCACTGCATACAAGATTATCATCCACCGTCTTTACTTAGTCACTGCTTTTCTAGGTACTAACATCTGTCATTTAATGCAAGGTGCTAAAAGCTGCCATCTAAACACAATTAAAAAGAAATAGAGATTAAAAAAAAAAAAAAAAAAAAAAACTTAGAACCCTGAGTACAAGGACTACTTGGCGTCTTCAGGGACTTGATTCACTGAATTTTCACAGGTTGTGGGTGATGGTTTTTTGAGATTCTGGTTAGAATGAGAACCACTCTGAAAGCACAGTGCTTATTTTCAGATGAACATGACTCATCAGGATTCAACCACACTTAAGGTGTTGACAGCTTAGAATTAAAGCTACTAGTTTTTATACTGGATGCATATCTGGTCTATTAATTATGCATTCAATATGTCATGTGCAAAATGAAATAAGGGATGGGAAGGGATGGGTGCAGCAAGAAAATTTCAGCTTTAAATACGAGATCTCTAAATTATTTTACAACTTTATGCCAGTTTTGTGACACTTTTACTTCTGTTTCTAAATATCTTTTTACCCTCATAAACACAGTGCAAAAGTTAGCAGAGGTCATTGAATTGTGACCTTACCCAGAATGACTCAGTGGAATATAGATCTTAGAGGCTGGGGAGATGGCTCAGTAGTTAAGAGAACTTGTGGCTTAAACATGAAGGCCTCTCGGGATGTAGACTATCAAGTTCAGCTCCCCAGAGCCCAGGTTAAAAATCTGGCGGTGGCCATTCACCTCTTTAACTTCAATCTGTGACCAGGGAATCACTGGAGTTCAATGACAGACAGCAGCTCCAGGTTGAGGGAGAGATCTTGTCTCAAGTAAAGAAGAATGCAGACGATTAATAAGAGAAAGACAACCAGGGCTGGAGAGATGGCTTAAGCGGTTAAGTGCTTGCCTATGAAGCCCGAGGACACTGGTTTGAGGCTTGACTCTCTAGTAAAACAGATGCACAAGGGGGCACATGCATCTGGAGTTCATTTGCAGTGGCTGGAGGCCCTAGTGTGCCCATTTTCTCTCTTTCTCTCTATGTGTGTCGCTCCCAAATAAATAAATAAAAATAAACAATTTTTTTTTTTAAAAAGAGGATAACCAATGTTCTCTGCAATCCACACATGTGTGCATGGGACATACATCTGCACATACATGTGCATACACCACACATTTTATGTTATATGAATAACTGCATATATAATAATATATTAAAATATATAGGCTTATCAGATAACCCATCATTATTTTAAAAATATTTTATTTATATATTTATGTGGGAGAGTGAGGAGGGGAAGAGGCAGATATATATAGAGAGAATAGGCATGCCAGCCCCTCCAGCTGCTGCAAATGAACTCCAGATACATACACCACCTGGCTTGTGCATCTGACTTATGTGGGTACTGGGGAATAGAACCTGGGTCTTTAGGCTTCACAGGCAAGCGTCTTAACCTTTAAGCCATCTCTCCAGCCCTATTATTATTTTTATGTCTTTTACTGTTGAATGTTACCCCTTTGCTAATGAAATAACAGCACTGTTCTCATAAAATCTAAATACACCATCTCTACAAAGTTTCATTAACTGATCACACAGAGAAATATCTTCCTTCCAAGAATTCTCATATTTGAATTTTTCTTATATTGAACCCTCAATATTTATCATTTGCATTGACTTTTTTGCATTCATATGTCTCTTAATTCATAACTATTCAA
Organism: Orientallactaga bullata; assembly: GCA_004027895.1. Classification (NCBI taxonomy): domain Eukaryota; kingdom Metazoa; phylum Chordata; class Mammalia; order Rodentia; family Dipodidae; genus Orientallactaga; species Orientallactaga bullata. Next base: position 69,175 of record PVKW010004983.1, on the reverse strand, counting down.
ACCTTCTAAGACAGAGATATTTACATGCTAGATTTTTAATAACTTCACAGTAACATGACTTCAAAAGCTCAATATTGATATTATAATTCATAATAATTAATTATTTAAACCAGGAATGAAATATATTATAGCCTGTGGGGCAAATCTGTTCATAAAGATTTATTTTAAATTTATACATGGTCCAACTTACCATCCTTTTCTTTATAGATGCTGCTTTTGATATCCAAACGGACCGTAGATCTTATGGGATATTTTTCAGCTTGGTTTTTATAGCTCTCTTTTTTATTTGGGTCCATGATTTATTTATTTATTTATTTATTGTTAATTTTCCTAGTGAAATTCGTAGTGAGGTCAACTTTTGCCTCTGGATATATATGTTGAGAAAAATTCTTTTTCCTTGAGTGAATTGAAACTCAAAAATATTTGCATAGGTCTTTTTTGTTTTTTAATTTTTTTTTTTTTTTTTGGCTTTTGTCATGAATTCTGTGGGCCTTTATATACACACTTACATCACAGTACAAAGCAATGTTGTGAATTAGATTCAGGTAGTGTGTTTGTCCAACTTTATTCCCTCTTATCAATATGACATTAACTATTTTGAGCTCAGTCATTTCCATAAGAATTTGAGAGTGAGTCTTTGTCTGAAAAGCCATTACTGGGGCTTTCATAGGCATCCCTTTTAACGTCTGGACCACATTAGGTTAGGTAAATATCTCCATTCATATGGGTCTCTTTCATTTTTCTTCACCTGCATTTTGTCTTTTAAAGTATACATTTCATATACATATTTTTATTTTTAATTTTTGGCTTTTCAAGGTAGTGTCATACTCTAGCCCAGGCTGACCTGGAATTCACTCTGTATTATCATGGTGGCCTCCATACCTCTGCCTCCCAAGGGCCGGGATTAAATGCATGATCTACCACTCATGGCTCTTCCTATACATATTCTGTTAATTGTTTTTTTTCAAAATATTTCAATTTGTTGGGGGTGATTGTAAGCTATTTTGTTTATAATTTTCAATTTCCCTACTTATTGTATAGAGAACATTTTTTTTTTTTTTTTGCATGTCAATTTTGATACTTGGCTGGACTCAATTATTTTAGAAGTCTTTTGCACATTCTTATAGTTTTTTTTTTTTTTTTCTCTTATTCTTTTGTTTTGTTTTGGTGGGCAATCAAGTGCTCTGACAGGTCTGTCTTGTTTTGGGAAACCTTTTAAGTCTTTCTGATCAACAGCTCATTGTGGATGTTAACCTCATCCTGGCACTGAAGTTACAGGCCAGCGCCAAGGGTAAAGAAAATGAAAAAAGAAAAAGAGAAAAAGAAACTGGAGACGTTTAAGGTTTGGCTTCATCTCACCCTCTCCAGGGCCCTTCTTTTCAGGTGCTCCCCCTAACGTCATGTTGAGGGTTCAAACTTTTATTCTGTCTTCTGAAGTATTGTTTCTGAAGGTTTCTGAAGTATTGTTGGCACAGAGCCATGCCTGCTCACGTGCATGCTATTCATGGTCATCCAGGCCAGAGTGGAAGAGAGGACTAATTATGAGAGTAGCTAGAAGACTTACAAATTAGAGAGAATTGACTAGCTGGTCGTTTGTAAAATATTTCCCATTCTCTATTTCATTATCTTTTTCCCTGTCCAAAGTTCTCATCATGATGACAAATCAAATTGTTTGCTTTTGTACTCATTCTATCTTAAAATGAAGTACGCATTTTGAAGACAGTATTTAGTAGAAGAGGAGGTAAATAAGGAGAATACCAACAGCTCAATCAGACAATAGCCAACAGCTGAATAATTTAGATTTGTAACTTTGCCATTGTCATTCCCCAATTCCCCTCACTGGTTTAATTTCATGTAAAGATTCTCACTCGTTGTAGCTGTAACATCATAGTCTTTTGGTGTACATAAACAAATTGAAATTTGGAAACAGACTCTAAATTAAAATATAATCACCCCAGCAACCAGCTTGAAGATGCTCTGACAACTCTTCCAGTGGTACTTCCTGGAAAAACACTTTCATCCAAGCTCAGCATCCAGTAAACTGCATCTACCTTTTAGCTTTGCCCTTGGGGTGGGAGCCAAGTTGCCTGTTTGGTCTCCTGTGGTGCTTGGCTCTCTGTTCCCTAATGTGATTTTGTAACTGAAAAATCTTTCTTCAACTGTCAGATAAAATGGATTGGGCCAAGGTCCCTGAATCAGACAATTTCTCTGCCTGAACTTGAAACTTCAGCTGCAGTTGCTCCCGTTGGCTTTTCATGCCTTTGGAGACACTCAAGATGATTACTCTCCACCCTCTTGTCTGTTTGGGGGAGGGCAAACGTTGTCAGCAATCAAGAATTTTCATATTGTTGCTGAAATTTCCCTTCTGTTTTACTTGTACTCTTATATCTTTCATTTTCTCACATGGACATTTTCAATCTTGTTTTATTATGAATGCCACTAAGGCTAGTTATACACAGATCATGGTCGCTTAGGGTGTGCTGATTAAAAAGAGTCTCAGAAGGGCTGGAGAGATGGCTTAGCGGTTAAGGCGCCTGCCTGCTAAGCCTAAGAACCGGGTTCCAATCTCCAGGTCCCACGTTTAGCCAGATGCAAAGTGATGCAAGGGTGCAATGCTGCACTTGACCACAAGGGGGCGCATGCATCTCGATTTTGTTCACAGCAGCTGAGAGACTGCTGGTGCGCCCATTCTCTATCTGTTTCCCTCTCCCTCTCTCTCTGTCTGTGTCTCTCTCAAAAAAAAAAAAAAAAATAGAATCTCAGAAGAAAATTGTTTAATTAATTCCAAATATCTGGGTCTGGTAAAAGTACATTTCATATTTTTTGGTCACAATATGTATTTTTTAGTATGTTTGCATGTGCACACAGGCTGTATGCACATGTGTGTACAGATACTCTCTTTGAAGTTCCTTTCAACAGCTGTAGTTTGGCTTAGGAAAATGAGGAAATCTCCCTTTGCCCACTAGTAGTTTAGGACAAGGAAAATACAGCAAAGAAGCAATTATTCCAGGTACACCTTTTCTTGCTCCTGGCATCTTCTCATGATAAAATGACACTGACCACATTGTTTTTAGAAGTCTAACATCTTCATCATAAATGAGCAATCCTCTCCTTAAAATATATAGGTATATTTATGCTTCATCATGTTTTTATAGTATAGGGCATCCCAGTAGAAAGCAAGGCAGAAATAAACCTAGTTCATATCTTCCTATACTAATCTATCATGACTAAGTCAACAGATAAAAAGAAAAGTCTTCAGAATTGCATTTTTACAGGATCTTTTAAAAATGTTTATTATTTATTTATTTTTACAGGGAGAGAGAGAGAGGCAGAGAGAAGGAGAGAGAGAGAATGGGCATGCCAAGTCCTCTGACCACTGCAAACAAACTCCAGACACATATGGCCCTTTGCACATCTGGCTTTACATGGGTCTTGGGGAATTAAACACAGGTCATTTGGCTTTGCAGGCCATCGCCTTCACCTCTGACCCATGTCTCCAGCCCTTAGAGTTTTATTTTTAACTCAAACTTACAGATAAGCCATAGTAGAGGATATCTAAATTTTCCAACCTAAGATGTTTGGAATTAATTAAACAATTTTCTTTTGAAGGTGGCGATCCAATATTCCCAACCATATTTATTGAAAGAACTATCATTTCCCTATCATATGTTCTTGGCATCTTGTCAAAACTCACTTCTTTATATGGAGCTGGGATCACTTCCGGCTCTCTTCTGGCCCCTTGCTCCATCTGTTTTTAGATCTGTTCCGTACTATTTTGACTAGTGTGGCCTAGTAATATAGTTTGAAATCAGGTCATTTGATGGCATCAACCTGGTTCTTTTTTGAGCATGGCTACTTGAAATTTTTTGGAGTTGGCTTCATATTTTAGTATTTTTTTCTATTTCTGTAGAAATATTAGAATGTTGCAAGAAAATACATTGACCTATTGATGGCTTCAAATATTATGAACATGCTAACAATATTAATTCTTCCAGTTGATGACTATAGAGTGTCATTGCATTTATTTGTGTCTTTTTAAATTTAATATTTCTTTTATTAGTTATGTATATAATATGTATACAGCCATGATGGTACCATTCTTCGCCTTCTCCCTGTCCTCCTCCCATGGGTAATGTGGGTCTTGCCTTATGGGGATAGCCATCAGTTATGCCGGAGAGGCAATGACTCTGTGCATAATGACCCAGCTCATGGCTCTAACAATCTTTCCGTCCCCTCTTCCGCGAAGTTCCCTGAGCCATGTTGGGTTCATTTTAGGTCTATTTCAGTGACGAGGTTTTGTGAGTCTCTGTGTCTCTGGGTATCTGATTTGGTAGGAGCTGAGTGTTCTTTGTGTCTATCTCCTTCACCCTTGTGCTGGTACCAGGTTCGCTGATAAAGCAGCACTCTTGCTCATTTCCACTATAACTCTATGGCTCCAGCTGGTGCCCTGTTGAGGTGCGATGGGCTGATTCTCTCCTCAGATTCCATGTCCATCTGAAAGAGAGAAGCAGATTCTCCAACAGAGAGTGAGGTCAGTGCAAGATACATGGATAACCATTACTATTTTATTTCTCCCAGTGGTGAATAATTTTCACTCTGAATGCTGTTTGCCTTCTTCATTAAGTTTATGCTTAAGGTTTGAATCTTCTTGCTGCCACTGTAAGACGGATAGGTTTCTTAATTACCTTTTTTGGCGGGTGTTCCAGAAGGAATTCATGGAAGAAAAGGATGTATTTCTGGCTTATGGTTCCAAAGGGAACTTTCATGGCAGCGGTGAAAACATGGCAGGAGCAGAGTCGGGTGTTCCGTATTCTCATTGACAGGCAGTGAACTAACTACTTACTGAAGGTAGGGCTGGGCTGTAACACCCCAAGACCTTCCTCAAATTGACACAGTTTCTTCAGCAATTCTCCACGTGCTAAGGCTCCACACCCATCCCAAGCAGTGCCACCAACTCCGGATTAAATATTCAGACAGCTGAGGCTATGGGGAGAACCTTCAACACCCAAACCCCACAATGGCTGACATGTGTTGTACCGCTGATAAGGCACTCTCAGTGAAAAGGATAAGGTTATTTGTAAGCAGATTTACTTCCCCCAAGCCCCGCCCCTTTCTTTTTTTTATAAGGCAGGGTCTTGCTCTAGCCTAGGCTGACCTGGAATTCACTATGTAGTCTCAGGCTGGCCTGAAACCCCCAGTGAAGCCCCTACCTCTGTCCCCCTGGTGCTGGGGTGTGCACCACCACACCTGGCTACCTCGTCTTCCTGGTTGTGTTACCTTTCTTTTCCCTTATAAATTTCTAATGTTACAATATATCTAATAAAATGCAATTGAAATGACAAGAATGACCATTTTGTATTTCCCTGTTCTTCTAGGGAAAAAAAAAGCCTTTAGCCCATATTTACAAAATTTGATATTAGCCACATGTTTATATATATATATATATATATTTATGTGAGAAAGAGAAAGAGAGTACATGGCAATGCCGGGGCCTCATGGCACTGTGAACTAACTCCAGATACATATGCCATGTCATGCATCTGACTTTACTTTGGGACTGGGGAATCAAACCTAGGCCAAAAGCTTTTCAAGCAAATGCCTTAACTACTGAGCCATTTCACAGGCCCCTTAGCCTTATGTTTTTCATATGTTATTTTTATTTTGTTGTGGTAAGATCCTTCTATATCCAACTTACAGAGGTTTTATTCATCAAATTGTGTTTAATTTTATCAAAACATTTTCTTCATCTACTGACAGGACCATTTCATTGTTACTTTTCATTCTTTTAATGTAGTATATTATGTTAACTGATGTTAATTGATTTGTGTATGATGATGCATTCTTGCATGACAGAAATAAACCTTATAAGTTGTGGAGTATAATTTTTTTAATTGCTTTTGAATTTGGTCTGCTAATATATGGAGGACTTCAGCATTTATGTTTGTTAAGAATATTCATCTGAAATTTTATTTTCACGTCATGTCTATCTAACTATAATTTCAGGATGATGCTAGCCTCATTAAATGAGTTTAGAAACATTTTCAATTAAGAATTTAAAAATTGATAATATTTGCTCTTATTTAAGAACTTGGGTGAATTAGTCTTTTGCGCCACCTAGAACTGGGTTTTCTCTTTGTGGTGGTATGATTTGAACAGAACATGTTGGCAGACATGCATGCCTTTGAATCCCATAGTTGCATGAATTTGAATGCTTGATCTCTACCTATTTGGAAATGTTGTGGGACCTTTAGGGTGTGGAGCCTTGTTGGAGGAAGTAGGTTACTGAGAGTGTCCCAAAATTATTTTATTTTATTTTATTTTATTTTATTTTATTTTATTTTATTTTATTTTATTTTATTTTATTTTATTTATTTGATAGAGAAATAAGAGATGGAGAGAGAAAAAGAGAGAGAGACGAACAGACAGGGAAAGTATTGGTGGGCTGTGGTCTCTTGTCACTCTATAATAAACTCTAGAGCATGAGCCATTTTGTGCATTTTACATGGCTACTTGGGAATGAAATTCCAGCCATCAGGCTTTCTAGGCAAGTGTCTTTAACTGCTGAGCCATCTCTCAGACCATGGGTAAAGGTTTTCTAATACGACTCACTTCCTGTTTCCTTTTTGCTTTCTGACTTATGGATGCAACATAGCCAGGCAGCCTCCTCCTGCTCCTGTCGCCAGGCCTACCTACTGATGATAGAGTTTGTCCCCTGGAAACTGAGCCAGAATAAATGTTTGCCTCCTTTAAACTGCTTTCTGTCAAGTCTTTAGTCACAGCAATGGGCAAAGTAACTAATACAGATGATTTCTGGTTACTGACTAATTTCCTCATTTATTATTGCTGTGTTCAAGCTGTCTCTTTCCTTGTAGTTTCATCTTGGTAAGTGATATGCTTCTGGACATACATCAATTTCTTCCAGATTATCAAATCAGTTAAAATGTGATATTCATAATGAGAGGGAGTCAGGTAGCTTTGTCAGGTAATTAGGATGACTGGGCCCAGAAAATATCCTTCAGTCTCCATTTTGCTGGAGATCAAAATATGCTCTGACTTCTTATCTCTTCCCTAGATCTGCTTTTCCACAAATAACCTAGCCCCTTCCTGGGAGGGAGGACTCCTTTCCTAGGATTTCATCCTAACATTGTGGTTGGTTAAGTTCAGCCCCCAGAACTTGGTGTCATGGACACCCTCTTCCTGACACCCCTCGCTCAGACCAACTGGCTGTCTTTCTTACTTACCTGAGTCAGAATTTAGGGCCTCTCATAAGGTTCTAAATACATTCACAAGGGGGGGACAACATCTCTTGTCTCCTGTTCATCACTTGGGAACCTGCAAGTTCTTGTCAGTCTCTCCCCTGACCCCTACTCCTAGGCTCTCTGCTCTCTCCTGTCCGCCACATGGCAGGAGCCCTTTGTACTTTCTTTCCTTTGCTCTCTCTGACTGTCTTTGGACATTTCTTTCAGGCTCACCATGTGGAATCTCAGACCACATAGATGTATTCATTTTCCTTTCCTGGATTCTTTCCTTCCTCAATAAATATTGTTTAATAATTATTCTTCTCGGTCTTATTTTATCCAACTCTTTGCTAAGAAGTAGACATGGACCTAGTGTTTGGGGTTCAATGACTTTTCTGAACCCCCTAACACTCCATTACAATACCTATTCTTTATGGGATTAATTCCCTCTTTTATTTTTCACTTGATCAGCACCCTCTCTTTGTCATTTACTTTAGCTAAGTGGCTACTGATTTTTCACTTACCTTTTCAAAAATGTCAATCCTTAGACTTACTAAGTTTTCCTTCTGTATTCTAATTATGTGTCACTTATTTAATTTTTGTGCAGATCTGCATTAATCTCTTCCTTCTGCTAACTTTGAGCTCAGCCTATATCTTTTCATCTTTCTGAAGGTGTAAATTGAGGTTGTTTATCTATGATTGTTTATCTTCTGAAATTTAGGTGTTGACCACGTTGAACCTCTTCTTGATTGTTCTTCTATTATATTACATGAATTTTTTTTTGTGTGTGTGTGTGTGTTTTCCTTTACATTTACCTGACAATATTACCTCAAAAAATTAAGATATGGTGTGACTATATGATCCAACACTCTGATTTATATGCATTCATTTTACTGCATCATTATTGACACTAAGACATGGAGAAAGAACATGCAAGTCTTATGCTATTCATTCTTTAATAGATGAAACGTATCATTTATGGCAAAATGAGCAAACTTGGATGTCATGACGTGAAGTGAAATAAAAGAGAAAAAGTAAATACTGCATGGCTGAATTTCTGCTGAAAATCTTCAATAATCAGCAGTAGGATTAGAAAATAGAGCTACAATATGTTGAGGATGTTTTACAAGAGCCCAGCGTTTCTCTAACTTAAGACTTATAAACTAGGGAAGGAGTCATGCTATTGACCACATTACCTTGAGTTATCAATCTTGCACTCGGTGCTTAAAATTTTGCTATTATCTCAAAAACACCATAAAACTCATGTCTAGCAGAGAAAAGAAACACACTGGAACTCAGCATTGTGGCTTCGCAAAACATTTCTTGAGAAATCGCACAAGGAGGCTTTCACCCTTGGTTGAAAGCACAAGATGCGGTCATGCAGGACAACACGGAGTGTGCAAGTTCTGCAAACATGTGCTGATCTGAAGAGGGATAGAAATGCACTTTCCAAATAGACTAGACAAAGGATCTGCGACTATGACAAATACACAAGGGAAATCTTAAAAAAACAAAACAAAAAACAAAACGCAAAGCAGATAAGCAGGGGTGGGGTGATGGGATTGTTTCTAGGAGACTGGGTGGAAAGAAGAAATTCAATGGAGGAGGGGGAATTTGGGAGGGGGAGGAAGTGAGAGTGGTGGGAGGAGATTGAGCATGGTATTTATATTTTTTGAAAGTTGTATAAAAAGCTAAAAGATGCAATGCACAGTTAATCAAACCTTAAAAAGAGAAATGGAAAGGGAGATCCTTTTGATTTTTTTTTTTTTTTTTGTATTTGTGTATGCGTTTGTGATGATGCATATTTGTGTGGCGGCATCCGTTTATCTCTAGATGTGTGTGCAGACAGTCACATGCGAGTGTCTGTATTGAAACAAGGACTCAATATTGGTTATTTTTCTCAAATACTTCCTACCCAGGGTCTCTCATTGAACCGAGACCTCACTGATATAGAGCAGCTATCCACTAAGCCCAAGAGTCACCTGACTCTCCCTCCCCAGCGTTGGGCTTGCAAGTGTAAACTGCTGTGCCTGGCCGTTATGTATGTGCTGCAGATCCACACTCAGGTACTCTTGCTTGTACAGCATTTTAAAGACTAAACTATCATCCAATCCGAGCAAAAGGTTAATTAATTTATTTCAAAATAATACCTATGTGAATTTTAAAATATTTGTATAATATTTTTAAGAAAGTTAAAATCACAAATAACTATTAAATATTATGGGAATGGGGACTTCACTCAATGATTAAAGAGATTTGCTCTGTAGATGTGGTTACCAAAGTGTGGGTTCCCAGCACTCATAGAAAGATGGACACAGTGTGGCTCACACCTCTGTCATCCCAAGCTGCCAGTGACAATGGGAGTTGGATGTAGGAGAATCCTACAGCTCATGGTTGGTTAGTCTGACCTTCCGAGCAGCCACTCACGACAAGAGATCCTGTTTCAACAAGATGTGGGAGGAGAGGGAAAACACCCCAGGTTGTCCTCTGACTTCTGCATATATAGCGTGTAATGTATGCACCCATACACACAACATGGGCACATATAAAGTAAAAATAGATAATTTATGGATATATCTAAATATATACATATACATTTATATGTATATATAATTTACATCGTAAATTATTATTCTACAACATCATAAAGGAATAACACATACTTATAAGGACTATCAAGGAGAAGGAATGAGTAATGGGAGAGAAGAAAGGAGATTTATGTTATTGAATAAGATTTACTTTTTTTTTTTTTTTTTGGTTTTTCGAGGTAGGGTCTCACTCTGGAAGATTTACTTTTTTAAAGTTACAAGAAGAAAATGTTTAAAATGTGGTATTTATAAAAATACTTGGAGGCCGGCTGGAGAGATGGCTTAGCGGTTAAGGTGCCTGTCTCCTAAGCCTAAGAACGCTGGTTCCAATCTCCAGTGGTTCCAGTCTCCAGGTCCCACGTTTAGCCAGATGCAAAGGGCGCAATGCCGCACTTGACCACAAGGGGGTGCACGCATCTGGATTTCGTTCTCAGCAGCTGAGAGGCTGCTGGCGCGCCCATCTCTATCTGTCTTCCTCTCCCTCTCTCTGTCTCTCTCTGTGTCTCTCTCCAAAACAACAACAACAAAATACTTGGAAGCTATGAAGGAGGAGTACTAACATAATGCTCTATTATTTCCTGATGTTACATTGAATTCTTTTTCTAAATGGGAAGAAGTTGTACAGTTTCTTTTATTTATTTTATTTATGTAATTTTTTACATAAGTTCCATTTATGCACTAATTTGCACATCTTGCTTTAGAATTTGATGTTAGGAAGCTTCACTGTACTGTTTTCCTTTCTTTTTCATACCTCATCATTATGTAACCTATGTGTTACCATCATGTGATATTCTAGATTTTTTTAAAAAAACATTTTATTTTTATGTATTTATTTGAGAGTGACAGACAGAGAAAGAGGCAGAGAGAGAGAGAGAGAGAGAGAGAGAGAATAGGTGCACCAGGACCTCCAGCCACTCCAAACAAACTCCAGATGCATGTGCCACCTTGTGCATCTGGCTAAGGTGGGTACTGGGGAATCAAGCCTTGAACCGAGGTCCTTAGGCCTCACAGGCAAGTGCTTAACCACAAAGCCATCTCTACAGCCCTAGATTTTTTCTTTTTTCTTTTCTTTTCTTTTTTTTCTTTTTTTTTTTTTTTTTTTGTTTGTTTGTTTTTGAGGCAGGGTCTCACTCTAGCTCAGGCTGACCTGGAATTCACTATGTATCCTTAGGGTGGCTTCGAACTCACAGCAATCCTCTTACTTCTGCCTCCCAAGTGCTGGGATTAAAGGCGTGCACCACCATGCCCAGCAAGAATTTTCTAAAATATTTTATTTTTATTTATTTATTTGACAGAAAGAAAGAGAAAGCAGGGGAGAAAGAGAGAGAGAGAGGGAAACAATGGGTGTGCCAGGGCCTCCAGCCTCTGCAAACAAACTCCAGATGCATGCACCACCTTGTGCATTTGGCTAACATGGCTCCAGGGGAATCAAACCTGGGTCCCTTGACTTTGCAGGCAAATGCTTTAACCACTAAGCCATCCCTCCAGCTCTAATTTATTTAAAATATGTTGTCTATTTATATATTTGTGAACAGAGAGGGAAAGAGAGAGCAAGGATGACAGAGAGATGGAATGGGCATGCCAGGGCCTCTTGCCACTGCAAAAGAACTCAAAAAACATGTGCCACTTGGTGCATCTGGATTTACATGGGTACTGGGGAGCCAAACCAGGGCCCTCCTTTAACTGCCATGCCTTTAACTGCTGAGCCCTTTGCTGGAGAAATTTTTATCTATCTGAGGATAAAGAATCAGTGAGAAACTGAGTACAATGTCAGTCTCCTATGACTTTACATCATGCACAGTGTTAGGATAATGAAAGCTATTCAGATTTCTCAGCTTTCCATCTTAATTCATCCAAATCTACTAGTGCACATCATGACACGTTGACGTTTCAGAAGTTTCTAATTCTTTTTTTTTTAATTTTTTTAAATTTATTTTTTATTTTATTTTATTTGGAGAGAGACACAGAGATAGACAGAGAGAGAAAGAGAGAGGAAGACAGATGGGTGCGTCAGCAGTGTCTCAGCTGCTGAGAACGAAATCCAGATGTGTGCGCTCCCTTTGTGGTCAAGTACGGCATTGCTCCCTTGCGTCACTTTGTATCTGGCTAAACGTGGGACCTGGAGATTGGAACCGCTGGAGATTGGAACCAGCGTTCTTAGGCTTAGGAGGCAGGTGCCTTAACTGCTAAGCCATCTCTCCAGCCCAGAAGTTTCTAAATCTCCTGCCTTTCCTGTGTGTGTAAAGTATCACATCTGTGTGTTATCATTGGTGAACAAACATCACTTTTAAAAATTGTTTTATTTATTCAACCCCCCCCTCCCTCTGTGTGTGTGTGTGTATAAGAGAGGGAGGGAACATCCCAGACTTTCTTAGCATTACCATTACCACTTTAAATGGACAGCCAATTAGTGAGTACTCCAGTTGAAGACAACATGTCCATGATCATCTTGTCATTTTTCTTAATTTTTTTTTAAAATTATTTATTAGAGATAGAGAGAGAGTGAGAGAGAATGGGCTTGCCAGGGCCTCCAACCACACTGCAAATGAACTCTTGATGCAGCGCCACAATGTGCCTCTGGCTTACTTGGGACCTGGAGAACTGAACCTGGGTGCTTATGCTTTGCAAGCAAGCGCCTTAACCACTAAGCCATCTCTCCAGCCCCTTCTGCCAGTTTTCATATAAACTCTGTACTTCAAAGTTTTTTTCTTACTGAGATTAAATGTAAAAAGAAAGAAGAGTGTTGAGGAAGAATCAGATGGCAGCATGTTTTTCTTACATGCTGATCTGTAGCTTATAAGTATAGGAAGGACATACCACCCTTAATGTGCTTAAGGACATCTCTTAGTATAAAAGGGACAGGAATACGTGTACACATCATTGGACAAGCTGGTTGTGATGGCTCATACCTATAGATCCTGAGCCCTGCCTTGAGCTGAGGACCAGCCTAGGGAGAATAGTGAGTTCCAGTCTGGCCTGGATTATAGAGAGGGAGCTTGTACCTAAATGCAACTGACTTTGCAAGCATGAGAACCTGGAAGGGCCCCATTGACTCCCCAGCACCCATGCAAAAAGCCATGGGCTTTCACATCTCTAACTAAAGTCCTGTGGGCCATAGAGAGAGGAGAAACACCCGGGGTTCACTGGTCAGACTGTCTGATAGGTAAAATGGTTTCGTGAGAGACTTCATCTTGTGGAAATACATGGAAGTGTGTGTGATAGAGGAAACTGATGTCCTCTAGCTTCCACACTTGTGTATAATGAGTGGACACTTCTACACATATGTGCACACACTATATATGCCTGCCCTAAATAGCTTGTGCATGTGCACACACACACGAAAACAAACAAGCAAATATAGACATAACGATCAACTGATCAAATCCATGAAGAACTGCAGGTGTATAATCTATAGCCTGGAAAATGATAAGGCTTCATGGATACTAAAGGAAAAGAAAGAATCCAGAAAACATGCAGCACAACACAGCGAGAAGTGAAGAAAACACTTCATTTGAAAGTGCAGCCAAAGATATAATTCTGAGGACAGATAATTATAGCTCTGTAGATAAGTGAGGAGTAGGGCTCATGGAATGATTTTTTTTATCCTTGACAAGTTCATTCCATTCTTTTCATATTTGATGGCAACATCGTCAATTGATAGGATGTGTGGGTTTCGAGCAGTTAGAGCATAATTTCTTAGAAAAATTGATTTTGAACACATGTCACTGTGTATTAACTTGTTAACAAATGAACTTCATAAGAATAAAATAGACTGCCAGGCTAAGGCAGTGTGGAGGAGACTATATCACAGGGAGAAAGGTGTTTACAAAAGTAGCTAGGTTGCTGGGGTCAGAGGTTCGTTTGTTTTACATAGTTTTAAATGTGTTATAGCTGGCAAGAAAACCATGGTTTATTAGTTGGGATAGATGATATCAGGAGTTCCAGCAATTAGAGTCCAAAGCCAACACTTCCGGGCATGAATCATGACTCAAAAATAACAAGTGATATATCTGAGAAGCAGACAATACTCAATCGACCTGTGACCATTATTTATATATACCAAGTTAGATTTCATTCTATTTTAAGGCTATGTTTAGTTCAGAGATACCAGGTGATATCAACAATGGATTTGAGAAGAAAACAGCTATTTCTGTATTTCACGTATGCCATTATACTCGCCACACAATAATCTTATTTTCAGGTTTACACAAAATTGTTAAAAAAAACATCTTTCTTGATTTCTTCTTTGGATGGAATCATTGCAGTTGTATTTCAACTAGACTGTAATAGTTCTTACTATGGGGCTGGTGAGATGGTTCAATGGTAAAGGTGCTTTCTTGCAAAGCCTGCTTGCCAAGGTTCAATCCCTCATCCACCCACATCATGCTGAGACAGTCCCTTGCATCAGGAAAAAAAAAAATGCAGCCATATATATGCACATACATATACAAGTATGCAAATAAATATTTTTTAAAAATTAAAAAAGAATTATTATTAAAAATGCATGTTATAGGCTGGAGAGATGGCTTAGAGGTTAAGGCGCCTGTCCGCTAAGCCTAAGAATGTCAATTCCAATCTCCAGGTCCCACGTTTAGCCAGATGCAAAGTGATGCAAGGGCGCAATGCCTCACTTGCCCACAAGGGAGCGCATGCATCTGGAGTTCGTTCACAGCAGCTGAGAGGCTGCTAGCGCCCATTCTCTGTGTTCCTCTCCCTCTCTCTCTGTCTCTTTCTGTGTCTCTCTCCAAAATAAAGATAAATATAAAAAAATTTTTTTTTTAAAAATGCATGTTAGCTGGATGTGGTGGCACATGCTTGCAATTCTAAAGAACATGAGAGGATTATATAAGTTTGTGAGTTTGACACAAGCCTAGATGTTATCTCATCAAAGTAAGTAAGATATCTCACCAAAAAATAAAAATAAATGTGAACAATCAATCTACTACAAAAAACCTCAATGTTCAATGTTTTTAAAGATATTCTTCCACATTACATGATTATATTTGAGTTATTACTAGCATGTTCACAAACATCATATTTCTCCTTCAACCCAATTTGTCATATTGGTGAACAATAAGACTGCATGAGAGTAAATGTGGCAAAGTAACAGTAAATAATGAAAAGGAGAGGCTGCAGAGACGGCTCAGTGCTTAAAGGCACTTGCTGACAAAGCCTCATGGCCCATATCAATACCCCAGTACCCACAAAAGCCAAATGCACAAAGTGCCTCATGCATTTAGTTTGTATGCAGTAGCAAGAGGCTCTGGTTTACCTATTCATTCTCTCTCTCTCTGTCCTTGAAAATAAGTAAATACAAATTTTTAAGAAAGGAAAAAAAACAGCTTTATGGCAAGGAGATTGTGAAAACTCATGAAGGTCATTTCTGAGAGCTTTCTTTCTTTTATAGGCTTTGGATAAAATGTTAAGCTGACTGATTCCAGGGGTTGTGGGGTATAGTAACACAAAAAGAACAGTAATTTTATTCTGAAAAAGTATTATTTATTTGCTTAATCTTACTTCTTAATAATATGTTTCTGGTGGGAAGCTGTGGTTATATACTTATTCTCTCTCTCTCTCTCTCTCTCTCTCTCTCTCTCTCTGTGTGTGTGTGTGTGTGTGTAGAAGGAGCCAAAGATATTTTAATTTTAATTTTTCAGTTGCTGACAGGGACATATATAGAGAACATTTGACTAAATTTCCTTTTGAGTATCCTGCATCAGGATCAGATTCCAAAATTCTCACTGAAGTTTCTCCTCAACCTGACAAAGCCCAAGTAGGTCTGAACTGGTCAAAATGAGGGATTGTGTACTGCTGTGAAAGTATCCCCTAAACCTTCCGTGGTTTTAAATAATGAGAGTTTATCTCTTACTTAGGGTATAGGTGCACTCCTGGTTCTCTTACCTCATCATTCTTCAGAATCCACGTCCTGTCTGAGCACTGCTCTAGCAGCATGAGAAAAATGCAGGTTAAACATTTTTTTCTGTACATAATTCATATGGCCACTGCTAGCCATAAAGGAGTTAAGAATTTCAATCTCCCACATTCCTGGGAGGTGGAGTGCTAGAAATAGTTAGCAATGAACATTCAAGATTGACTAAGTCGGCTCGTCTGCTAACCAGTTATACATGTGTTCTTCCTTGAAAGGGGAGATGGTCTTCTCGAATTCTCTACCAAAACCTGGAAGGCCCATCATTTTATACCATCACTTATGCATACTTTAGCTTTATTAAATGACTTTCTTTTGTTTTGTCCACGATTCATTTTAATAACTGGAAGGAGTTTCTGGTCCCCATTTTAACCCAATCCAACATATTACCTCTGAGCTAAATGCAGTTACCCCATGTTAATAATATGCACATGTATTGAACATATCCCATGTCTGTGGCAAATGTTTCTCCATTGAATGTACATGTGATTTTCACTCAATCTATCTTCACTGTCAACACTTTCTATGCCTCTGTCACATGTGATGTTATCTTTGGTTGTCACTGTGGTTAATCTATCAGCACCCATTTGTATCCATTCTTGTATCAACCAGGATGGACTAGCTTTTGATATATTATACATACTATGGAACTGCATGTTTATGGCCACTGCCTGGATAATTGCTTATCTTTGTGGTAGAAGGAATGACATTTTGGAAAAGGCAGATAATAGTGAATGTATGATGTTTGGGCTCAGATTTGATATCCTCGATTTCTCATATCAACTTACTTGCATAGAGCTGGTCATAGGTTCAACTTAAAAACAAATGGTCCTCAAATATACTATGCTCTAAAATACCCATTTTTTAAAACTCTTACATCTGAGAAAATATATATTTCAAGACAACATACAAATTTGTAAAACAGTTTCTATTTTAATAATTTAAAATTTGTACTTACTTGTTAACAAGAGACAGAGGGCTGAAGAGATAGCTTAGTAGTTAAGACATTTGCCTGCATATCCAAAGGACCCAGGTTTGATTCCTCCAAACCCACGTAAAGCCAGACACACAAGGTGACATATGTGTCTGGAGTTTGTTTGTAGTGGCTGAAGGCCCTGGTGCATGCATTCTCTACCTCCACCTTCTTGTCTCTTTCTTTCAATAAATAAAAATAAGAAAGAAAGAGGAGGGGGGAGTGAATGGACATGCCAGGATCTCTTGCTGCTGCAAATGAAGTTGACATGCATGTTCTATATTGTGCATCTTGCTGGGGTTCTGGGGAATTGAACCCAGACTGGTAGGCTATTTCATCAGCTTCATGTTCCTGGGATGAACCTCTAAACCAGGTATAGTTCATAGGAGGAATAAAATTTACTTGAAGTTTACAAATCCATGGGAAGTTCCACAATGGTGAGATAGGCTGGTCGCCGACCCCATTCACAGGTCCGCAGAGAGAGAAATACCACCACCAGCACCACAAGCAAGCATACTCCAAGAACCCCAGGCAGAGATTAGGTACTCTGAATATCTTAGAGTGGAAATCAGATCCACCCACAAACACACCTTATGGATGAATCCTAGTGTCCACCCACAGTTACAGCAAGTTACAAGCTTAAATAAAACTCCTGAATTTATTGAGGGGCGTCCATTAAAACTACCTCATTTCAATGACCTCACAGTGCCTAGCAATATCTTCACAAGACCCTCATAATAAGATAAAAAGATGATGACATCAGATTAAAAGAGAGGCTAATGGGAGAGAGCAAGGAGATATGATGGAAAGTGGAGTTCTGAAGGGGAATGTGGCAGGGGGAGAGAAGGGAAATATCATGGTTTAGTGTCTGTAAGTATAGAAGCTGTAAAAAAAAAACAAACAAAAAAAAAACCTACCTCATTCCTCATTCCACCCTTGGCCCAAATAGATTCAAAATCATGTAACATTGTTTATTGCTTCAGTCCAAATTTAAAGGTTCCACGGTCTTAACCAATTATAAGATTGCTTCAAAGTCCCAAGTCTCATCTGAAATTTAAGATTTTCTCTTAACTGTGAGTCCTGTAAAATCAAAACAAGTTATATATGTTCAACATATAAAGACATAGAGTAAACATTTCCAACTGGTATAAGGCATAACAAGGAGAGACTAGACCAATGCAAACTTAATAACCATCAAGGAAACATAAAACATCTACAGTTCAAGATTTCACAATCAGAGCTGGAGAGATTGCTTAGTGGTTAAGGTGCTCACCTGCAAAGTTTAAGAATGCTTGTCGGAATGTCCAGGTCCCATATTTAGCAAAAGTGATAAAAGTATGTAATGTCACACATGCACAAGGGGGTGCATGCATCTGGAGTTCATTCACAGAGGCTAAAAAGGCCCTGGAGTACCCATTCTCTCTCTGCTTCTCCCCCCCTCAAATAATAATAAATAAATAAATAAATAAATAAATAAATAAATAAATCATAATCAGTGTCTGACATTCTTTGGAATTCCCAGTTCCACCCCTTCAGCCGGGATGAATAGCCAGAAAAAAACTTCTATCCCCAGCCAATAGCACTGCATGGTAGCCCTTGCACAGTTCTGGTTTATCCAAGACATCTTTGGGTCTCCATGTAGACCACAGTCCATCTTCCAATGGCTCCACTGGCCTATCAAGGTCAACCAGGACTGCCTACATGCCATGGCTCAGCAGCAGATCCTGGAACTTTGTGTACTTAATGACCCACTCTACATATTTTTCATGCTTCTATATCAATAGCAGGTGTGTAGGACAGAGCCATATTCTTAATTTGGGATGAAATAAACCATGATCTTGAAGAGCAGTTTCCTTCTTTTCAGTCATCTTTCAAAAGAGTTTGCATTTCTACCATTCAGTCTTTCCTCAGGCATCCCTTCCATTGTTTCACTGTAAAGTATTTAGGCCCTCTTCATTCCAGATGCTAGTGGATTTGACAATAGCAGATTTAGGAGCTACTTGTAATACTCCTAATTTTAAGTTTGCTTGAGTTTTTCCAATTTTAAATCTTCAATTTCTCAGTTTTATAGTTTAGGCCAAGCACATCATTCCATTACAAATTTAACCTTGATCAAGCGCTCTGGGAATCAGAACACAGCCATCCTTTATGCCAGTAGTGCAGTTCCAACAAAATTCCCTGCAATCTTTCCTTCTCCTTAGAAAGTTCATAAGGTAAGCCTCCAAATATAATTCTCTTTGCACTTAGTATTTTCTAACTCTCACCAGAATCACCTATAAAACTTGGCTTACCGCACTGGAAGTCCTCTTCAGTTGCAAGTACCAAGTCCATGTCCCTTTCTCCAAAACAAAAATTCCAAAAGACCAAAATCCACAGTCAGATTCATCATGCAGCAACACCACACTCCTGGTACCAATTCTGTCATAGTCAGCTTCACATTGCTAGGATGAACCTCCAAACCAGATACAGTGTACAGGAGGAACGAAATTTCTTGAAGGTTACAGATCCATGGGAAGTTCCATTATTGCATGAGAGACTGGTTACCTGTCATAGGTCCACACAGAAAGATATACCACCACCTGCACAACAAGAAAGCACACTCCAGAAACCCCAGGTGTATCTTAAGGCTGGACCCCAGTATCCACCCACAGTGACACCAAGTTACAAGCTTGAATAAAACTCCTGAATCTATTGGGTAGCATCTATTCAAACTACTACATGAGCTCTGCAATCAGCTCCATTAACCACTGAGCCATCTCTCCAGCCCAATTTCCATGGCTTTTGTGACCACAAACCTTTGGAGTCAATATCATGGGATGAAGTCATATAAATAAGTCATGCATTTTTACACAGAAGTAAGCTTGCCACAAGTCTTTCTGCTCTACCATGCCAGGAGTATTGCTAGGCTGAAAGATGAAAGCATTTAAACACATTGCTTCCATACCATGCTATTAAATTAAGCTATGAATTCTTTACAAGTTGTTTGGAACTTGGACCACTTCAATGTATCTTCACTGAAAGAATTTCTTTTGAACTGCACTTATCTGCAACTAGTCCAGTGTAGAAACAATGGGAGCAGCAATGTTTTAATTCTGATAAATCACCTCCCATTTACAGAGCATTTTCCATAAGCTGGGACCAGTGCTAAGCACTTTACATTAATTGTTTCACTTAATCTTATCAGAAACTGTATAATAGAAGTTTAATTACTAGGATCTTATATAAGTAAAAATGAAAGCTTAGATCTGAGATTACAAATCTAAGGCATTGAGTTTGAATTAAAATAGGGACAGGTGATTTCCCAATTGACATTTTTTTTTTCTTGGCACTTAGTTATTCAATCCCCATTTGTCAGTGGTGAATTTATTTCTGTGATCACTCTCAAACTATCCTCATGGGGACTAAGTCAGAAGGACTGATTTACAGAGTGGCCATGTTTAGAGCCCACAGTCAAGGAGCACTATGGGGCCCTATGCCAAGGTGGGCTGCTTCAAATTGAAGGCTTCAAAATCTATGCAGTTTTGCAGTACAGTAAAAATTATCTCCCAAAGGCATCTGCCTTCTTTTCACTAGAACCTATGGCTATTACTTGACAAAGACTGCTCCTAGAAATAAGGGGAGAATGTTGAAGCCATAAGGCTAGGTCTTCTTACAGAATGCTTATTCCATCACTGATGTCCTTACATGAGGGGGACAGAGAAAGATTTCATACACACAAGGAATGTCAGTGTGATCATGGAGACAGAGACTGTAATGATGCAGGAATAAGCCAAAGCCTTCCAGGAGCCATAAACAGCTAACAACAGGGATGAAAGGGAATTAATTCTCTATGGCTATGGAAGGACCTTGGCCTTCAAATAAATTGGCTTCAACTGAATCACACTAATTTCAATTCTTTCCCTTCCAGTACTAAAACAATAAAGTCCCACTCTTTTTTTAAGCCACCAATTTTGTGGTGGTCACCTGCACCATAAGACATGGATGCAGCCATGCGTGGTGGCACACACCTTAATCCCAGCACTTGGGAGGCTGAGGTAGGAGGATCACTGTGAGTTCAAGGCCACACTGAGACTACATAGTGAATTTCAGGTTAGCCTAGGGTAGAGTGAAACCCTACCTGAAAAAAAAAAAAGAAAAAAGAAAGAAAGGAAGGAAGGAAGGAAGGAAGGAAAGAAAGAAAGAAAGAAAGAAAGAAAGAAAGAAAGAAAGAGATGCATATACCACATGATGGATGACATTGTGAAATACTGTTTGCTTCTGAATCCACTAAAAGTTTTGCAAGTTCCAGGATCACCATTGGAATATACATTGGGAAAACATGTGCTTCTAGATAGCACCCAAGTTCTGGGTTGTAGCTGTTTTTTGAATGTGAGACTGTTGTCAGATTTTGGAGATAAAAATACAGGTTCTTCAAATAAATTTGTATTTCAGCTTAAGCAATGAGGAAATGTTTTAGTTAAATGGACCCTATAAGGTCTATATATACTAAGAACTATTCATTTGCAATCAAAATTTAAAATTTTTAAGGTATATTATATGCTTTAATAGTGTAAGCTGTAAAAGAGCTGAGTGGTTCTTATATCAAATTGACGTATAGAACACAGGTCCATGTGATTGAAGTCACAGCCCAGCCAAAATGTAACTGAGAAAACATTTTACAAGGATGAAGCAAATGAAACACAATTAAATAAAAACTATTTTTTTTTCCTGACACTCAGGCAAAAAATAAAATGAGAAGGCCTGAGGGAGAGGGAAAGAAACAAACTGAGCCTTGTTCTATCCTATACCAGATTGAGTGAGGGTTAGAAGTGCCATGTCTCCCCCTGACAGAGATGGTGATGGCCCCACACCGAGATTTTTGGCAATTCAAAACAAATGAGACTCTCCACTATTATCAACCTCCAGGACATGAATTAAGATGCAGCTCCATTCTTTCTTCTTAAAATACAGCACACTCCTGGCAAGAAAGATTAAACGAATGTCTAGGCTCTAGTCTGGTCCAGGGAGGGAAATCAATGTCTGGTATGCATGTTGAGAGTTGTAAAAAAAACTTAACCTTGTACAAAAGATATTACTTAGTGCCAAACAAATTAGAATTGTTAGTTGAATCTCATTCATCACTGAGAGAAATAAATTTTCTTCTATGAGGAAAAATGTAACAGAGCAAATCTCTGAAATTTACTTATGCAGTTATTATGTGCTATCTCAATGTGTCATGATCCAAAAACTGTAATGAAAGGTGTGGACATGACCTTAGACAAAAATCATTTGATATATATAATATCAAATAAATATATATATATGTGTATATATATATATATATATATATGTATAGTTGTTGATGCTTGACTTTGTTTCAACCCACAGAACATTTTCAACTTTGGACTTTGGTGAATTATTTAAATTATTTGGGTTCAGCATATAAATTTAATTGGATTGACAGATATCTTCAGGTAGAATAGAGACAGTAAATATAGTCAGAATATGTGAATCTAGTGAATTCCTTCACCAAATTGGGGTTTAGTACTTGCCCCTGCTTTTTATCAAAGGCAAATATTGAGCTGCGATGAAGAATGAGAAAGTTCAGGGCAATATTCTGAGACTGCAAGTGGCAGTTCCTTTCACCACCGTGGCTGGTGGGTATTTTCTTGAGCTTTTATTGAACCTGGGCGGTTTAGGCTTAGAGCGATTTTGATTTTCCTTTGGGTAAATTTATTTTATTTTTGAGAAGAAAGTTATATTTGAATTATCCCAGGAAGAGTGTTTCTTTGAGCATGTAGGCTTGTATATCTGCAGGAAATTCTCTGGCATATGAACAGATAACACAGGGGAAGCAGATATTTCTTTTCCTATAAATGAGCAGGAGAAATATATGTATCTGTTTTATATAATATGTTGCTTTGAAATATAGTGATTTGGGCTATTAGTAGATCAAGCTAATTAACATATTAAGGAACTCATAAGTATCAATTGTGTGTTGAGCAAATTATATCCACTCTTGCTGCTTTTCAAGAACATCAGGCATTGTAAACAATTTGTGCTACTCTGTAGAATTTTCCATTTATTCCTCAAATCTAACTGATATGATGAGCATTTGTGCTTGGTGAACATTTCCTCAGTGCTTACTCCATCTCCCAACCTTCACAGCCTGGTACCCACCATTCTGCTGATGCATAATTTTAGGGTTTGTTTGGTCAGGGTGGGCTCCCAAGATGGAGTCACCAAGGACAGCAGAATGGTGACGGGGGGG
>PVKW010004983.1:0-46100 GCA_004027895.1 Orientallactaga bullata | reverse complement strand
TTTTTTTTCCTCACAGCCCCCAACTTAAAAAGCCTATAAAGCCCACTCCCTGAGAAACTCAGGCTGGCTGTGCTCCGCTGCTGAGAGTTGGACCTGGCAGCTCATTTTTGTTAGGTCAGGGTGGGCTTCTAAAATGGAGTCACCAAGGACAGCAGAAGAGTGACAGAAACATAAGGAAGTGGATTATCCATATTCCTCACAAAACAGTCTCATGTTCCTACTCTTCCCCTGATCCCAAAACACTGATGGCCCTCTGCCTCCTCTCTCTTGCCCCAAGCCCTCTATCCCTCACCTCTGAGTGCTCCTTCTCCCCTGTGCTTGGCGTTTTGATGTAGCTGTTGACAAGAGTAACAAGCTCCTTAAATCTTCCTTCTGTCTTCTCACAGGGTGTGCTGAGCCCATCTCCCTCACCTTCTCTATAACAGATGTCACCAGCAACTGCCTGGAAGCCAGCTCAAAACAGAGATGGTAGAAGTCTCTGCTTCATTCAGGACCAGCATGTGACACTGGCGCTGACCGAGGGCGCTCACTATCGATCTCACCACTCTGCCACCTCTAGCCACCATGGAACTGCCTCCTCATCACCTGCCCTGAAAGGAGACCCATCGACTGCATTATCCAGCCTCTCCAAGAACGCATCGCCCCATGGTCAGCATGAAGGTATTAACCCTCATCTCTTACCATGAACCAAAGGCTGGAATGTTAGGTCAGGCCACTTCCAAAATAGAGGCACCATACACAGCAGAAAGGAGACAAGAACACAGGGAAGTGGATTAGCCCCATTCCTCAAGGAACGGCCCAGCCATTATCCCTTCCTGACCTAACAATTCACCAGATCATGGTTTTCTGGCCCCTTATCTCATAAGTCACCTTGTCACTGATCTGGTGTCACACCCTGGCTATCTTAGATCTCCCCTAAAGGAACCTTTCTTCATCAGTATTCAGCTTTTTCCCTTCCTCACCTTCCCCCAGCTGAAGAAGCCCTGTAAAGCCCGCTACCTGAGGAACTGTGCTCCCTCTTGTGAGCCAGGCCTGGCAGCTAGTGCTTTTCCGGAATAAAAGCTTTCATCTTTGCCTCAGAGTGGTTTGTGTGGTCATGGTCACGAACCTTACAGTTTTTTTAATCCTGAACAAAAGCTTTCATCTTTGTCTCAGAGTGGTTTGTGTGGTCTCGGTCACTCCCAAACCTTAGTGGGTTCAAAATGGGTACCCCAAGTTTTTGAACTCCAATTTTGTGTCCTGTTTTATTTTTAACAAAAGTTTGATAAAAAATGAACTCAAGAAGGACAAATTATGAACTACTAAGTTTATTTAGGGAGGAATCACAATTTGTGGGGTTTATTTCAGAGAAGCTGGGATCTAGGAATAAGGCTAGAGCAGAGTCAAAGGCATGTGGGAAGTAGAACACACACACTCATGTGGAAAATACTGCATAGTGCATAAGGTTCATTTAAGGGAAACTGAGGTTGTTAAGGAAAGACTGGAGTAGAGCCACAAGCACTTGGAAGATCAAATCTAGGAGCTTGTTCAGGGAGACTTAGCACACATAGCATCTGCCTCATGCGTCTTCATGGAAGGAAGTTAAGAGGGCCAACTGTTGAGGCTTGAAGAAAAATAGCAGAGGGAAAATATCAAAGCAGAGAAAAAGGAAATCAGATGAGAAATGAATAGTAAAAAATGTTGTACCCATGGCTACATCAAGTTTAGAGAATTCACACAGGTAACAGGCATAGAGTTAGAGAAAGCACCCACATGGTATAACTAGAGAATAAGAGAAATATGCACATATAGGAGATTCAGAGACCAGAGGAAAATCATACATGTAATTGAAGTGAGAAGTTACCCCCAACTATAAAACAGAGGAATTCAGAAAAACCATCCAGGTCAAGAGGCAGTAATTTGATACCCATGACACACACACACACACACACACACACACACACACACAGAGCCAGGCGGGGTGAGAGGGGAAATCACTCATCTATATCCAATCAGAGGAGAGAGGGAATCCAGAGAGCAAAAGAGATTTGGAAAACATTATGGACAGGCCTTTATATTCGATTGAAAATGGATTCTTTGGGCTGGAGAGGTGGTGTAGTGTTTAAGGCTCATGTCTGAGAAGCCTAAGGACCCAGGTTACATGTGCCAGGTCCCACGTAAGACAGATACACATGGTGGCACATGCATCTGGAATTGGTTTGCAGTGGCTAGAATGGTGTGCCCATTCTCCCTCTCTCTGTCTCTAACAAGTAAATAAATAAAAATAAATAAAAATAATCTTAAAAATTATTCTTTTGTCAGAATCAGGTATGTAAGGGGAAGACCCAATTAATTTGTCAATTTGAAGGACAGACCCCAGAAGGCAGTCCACCTGGGTAGGGAAGGTTGTAGCACGCTAGACTGTGAGCATCAGGTGGCACTGTGGCTGAGTCCTCATCAGATACCAGCTCCATTCCTGCAAAGAGTTCCAGGTATGCCAGGGCAAGGTGGCATCAGAGCTCTCTTGGCTTGTTTCTAACTGAAACTGCCTAAAAGAATCAAGCTTTTACTATTTTTCACTACCACCCCCATCTTCTCTTACATCAACCATTTAAGACTTCACATATGATGGAGCTCATGCAGTGTTCACGTTCCTGCGTCTGGCTTATTTCTCTTAACATCATGTCTCCCATCTTCTCTGTCCATGGATTAATAAACACTTAGCTTGTCGTATGATCTGTCCTGTGAATAGTCCAGTAATGAACATGGATGTGCAGGTATCTCTGCAAGTTAGAGTCCTTTGAGATCTAACCTGATCACATGATTGGTTCTTTTTTTGAGGACTTTCTGTATACAGTAGATTACACTCTTACCAGCAGTGTATAAGGGTTCTTGCCCCACTCTCAGCACACATCATTGGTAGCATTTCCTGTTCATTTTCTGGGTGATAGTCATTCTGTACATTTTACTGTATATAAATTATATTACAACTTAATGAAAGAAAACTAGAGTGGAATAATTTTTTATAAATAATTGTAATTTCAAGATATTCTATTTCATTTTAACTAAGGCTTCTTAACTTCACTGTAACAGTTTATAAATTAAATAATTTTCCTTCATTTTATTAACTTCAGAATGTTCTGTTTTACGAAGAGGTCAAATGTGTTTTCCCATTTGATTGTGAGTCCTGGGATTAGAAGTATCTGCAATAAAATAAA
This sequence comes from Orientallactaga bullata, assembly GCA_004027895.1. Taxonomy (NCBI): domain Eukaryota; kingdom Metazoa; phylum Chordata; class Mammalia; order Rodentia; family Dipodidae; genus Orientallactaga; species Orientallactaga bullata. The sequence goes on along the minus strand of PVKW010004983.1, from coordinate 42,903 downwards.
AAAGCAAGATAACTAAGTATTATAGAGAATATGGAGAAAGGGGACCTTTTGCTTGCTATTGGGAAATGACTTTTATAACAATAAAATTCAGAGAAAATTTACAATTTTTCAATTCAAACCATGATAAGATTTTCTAAATATGATTCATCTGTCAAAAATTAGCAGTGGGCTAGAGAGATGGCTTAGCAGTTAAGGTGCTTGCCTACGAAGCCTAAGCACCCAGGTCAATTCCCCAGTACCCTTGGAAGCCAGATGCACAAACTGGCACCTGCATTTGGAGTTGTGTGTGCCCATTCTCTCTCAAAAAGAAGTAAGTTATATAAATAAATAAAATATAAAAATTATTAATCAATTAAAACTTACATAATCTACAAGCGTTTGTGAATCTATTCTTCACACAAACATCAATAAAGTTACCATCTTGAAACAAATAGTACGATTACATCTGATTAGAATCAAGGTGAACTAAACATCTGAATAACATTGTTGTAAGGAAAAGCAATAGGAACTATGATTGATGATTGTGAAGAGAGAAAGCAAATATGCATAATTTTTAAGTGTGATCATCAACTATTTTGCTTTGTTTCTACTTGGAGAACAACTCCTTTTAATTTGCATGCTGGGAGCAAAAGACAGATGGGAGAAGAAACGTAAGCAATGAAACAGGAGCTTTGGATCAAAGAATACCATGACATTTCTCCTGCAGCATGACTAACTTAAATGTGGTGACATACAGATAAGAAACCCAAGTGCTCTAGGGCAGAGATCGCTGCAATTGTATGAGGTCTTCTAGCAGTAGTGACACTGACAATCGAATGCAAAGACTGGCTGCATTGTATTAATAATCAGAAGCCTGGGTTCAGCCAGGAGGTGCTCTGTACATGCTGTACCCAGTAAGGATGAGGAAAAAGAGTCAGACTCGGTGACAGGCAAGATGCAGAGGATTTAAGAGAGGGAAGATTCTGAGGTGACTTTGGGGATGCTAGCTTTCAAGGTCCATTGCTGATTGTCCCAACACAAAATTTGAAATGGGTCAAATGAAAATCTGGATATTAAGGAAACAAAGACTTGTATTAAGAAATACTGAAGACCTTTTTTTCCCTTAAATTTATTTTACCTTTCCATTTCTGGAATGCTGACATTTAAAAAAAATGATTTGTTATTCTACTCATAACCATAGTGATATGGTAACTTTAAACATGTGGATATAAAGATTGATATCACTACTTTTAGTTATCTTGCCTTATCTTTATCTTCTACTATTTGCCTTGATAAATGCTAAGAAGACTATTTCTCTTTGAAAATAAGGATTATTTAAAATACAAAATACTTTTTGAGCTAAACATGACATATTTTCAGATTTTTACAAAAATTCTTTATAATTCATCATAAGAAAATGAATGACTTATTGAAAAAGATGAATTCAAAAGCAAATCAATCAAACTTCTAAATTTACCACCCTGTTTATGTTAATTTATTAATAACAAAACAAAAAAAAAGACAAGCTATCTTATTTGCTTGGTATACATTAATTGTCCATATTACTGGGTTTCATAGAGACATTCTCATACCAATATGTAATGTACTTGATCCTGTTCCACACTTCTCTCTTTTCTTTCCACTTGCCCATCACCTTAGTTCTCTTCATTCCCTAGACAGTGTCATTTCTGCTTTCATGTCATGTACACATGCATGATTTTATGTACCTGTGTAAAATCTAGAATCCACAAATGAGAAAAAAAATGCACAATATTTGTTGTTGTCACTCTACTTAATTCATTTAAATTTTTTTCATCATCAGTTATATTCAGTTTTCTGAAAATGTCACGACATCATTATTCTTCATGACTGAAAAAAAGTCCATTGTGTAAAAACCTGAAACACTTGAATTTAATGACAATCCAATGAAATTGTTAGGCAAAATTTTAGCTTCAAATTTATTAACGGAAACAGTGTCTCATATACACATGTGGGCTCATTAATCTATACCGTGAAAATGAAAGTTGATGTTATCACATGTTGCCATTGCCTATTTTATAGCGGATGGATTTCACCAGCTGTTACAGGGGGAAATACCCCATCTATTTTACTTTCATATCACATATATGCATGATTTCACTTATGTGGAATCTGCAAACTACATACAAGAGAGTACATATGATATTTGTCTTTCTCAGTCTGGGTTAAATCATTTGAAATTTTTAGAAAATGTATTTAAAAAGAAAAAACAAATTTAGTACCTAAACTAAAAACATTTCTGGAGAATTATTGCTACAGTAATTATGGATATTATTTAATACTATACACAGAAGTTTAAGATTTTACAGCACAAGCGGCTACATAGATGTGCACTATTTTGTGTGACTAATTAGCATTTTAAATGGCCTCAGGTGCATATTCCTAAAGCAGAGTCAATAAACTTTTTTCAGTAATGAGCTAGATCATAAATATTTGCTGGCCAAATCTTCTGTATTGCAAGTATACAACACTACTGAATGCAATGAAAAGTGGCTTTATATAGTATGTACGGAAATCAGGGTATATGTGTACCAAAGATATTGTGTATACAAATAGGCAGCGGCCTGGATTGGGCTCTCATAATGTGGATGCCTGCCCTGGAGCACAAATCTTTGAGAACATGAGATATCACTGTAGTGTCCTATTGTAAATCCCAAGGATTGCTTCCTGTGTCTTGCCAGCTATCACAGCTTTCTCTTGAAGAAGCTAGTGATAATGGAGCAGGGACAACTATTGCTGAGTATTACCAGACTGACATACTTTCAAGTCAGTAGGTACTCTTACAGTCAACTGACTTGTCATTCAGTACCTTCCTGCCTCCTTCAACCTTTCTACCATGAATTCCTCCCTAATGTTTTTCTCCTCACTCTGTCAGTTCTTTTGTACAACATGCAATCAACATGTGTAACTTTACATAAATAAAAGGAAAGCAAAGGCATCTCCCATTCCTCACCAGCAATTGCTATTTCTACACTCTGCAATCAGTTCTGTCGACCCATGTATATCTAGCGCACCATGTTTTCAATCCATGGCTCTACTTACCTCGTGACACCTGATTAGCATAACACTACAGACATTGGATTAAAAGAAAAAATGTGTCCCTCTTAGAACCATTGCTGACATCCTGTTACATTGTAACTACACATGGTTTCCACACTGACCAATTTCTCTTTGTACTTGCAGCTTAATTCATCATTTTTGAATGCTGTTTGGTTTATTTTTACTATATGGTTATTATGTATGACTGTAGCAGACAGCTTCAGGTTCACCGAGATGAACTTCCAGACCAGGCACAGTTATGGAGGAAGGGATTTATTGGAGCTTACAGGTTCCGGGGAAGTTCCATAAGGGCAGAAAAAGCTGGCCTTCTCTTCACAGGACCCAACACAGAGAGCAAAGTCCCAGCCCAAAGCCAAAAGTCACACCTCAGTAACTCCAGCTAGGCAGACTTTGCATATCTTTCGATTGAAATCTCAAACCCACCACCAGGCCTTAAGATCTGCCCAGTGACATTGCCTCCAGCCAGGTGGTTGCAGATGCAAACAACAAACTAATAAAACACTGAATATATTGGGGGGACATCTATTCAAACTACCACAGTGGCCTTTGCTGCTTAACAGCTACTTTGAGTTTTGTTTCATCACTACTTTCTGAGAATCTTCTGTCCCTGTCACACTGGCCTATATGAGCTAGAGTGTGTGCTTAAGGAAGGCAGTACACGAGTAATATATTCACAGAAATGAACAAACTCACGTGATTACAGTCAAATATCAATCCTCAAATAAATGCTCTAATAGAGTACATAATAAAATGAGTTTTGGTTTGTCAAGCTTATAATATTTGATATTAAAGATTGCTTGAAGATTGCAGGAAGTTGTAAGAAATACAGAGATCTTGCACCCTAGGCTCAATTTTTTTCCACTTATAAAACATAGTACCATGACACAGCCAGAATATTAAAATGAATAGAGTAAAAACAGATATCATTTATCTTGCTGCAAGAATCCCTCCATTTTCCCTTCTGGGACTACACATTTCTTTTACACTATCTCATCTCCAATCTCCTCAAAAATGCTAATCACCACCAAACTGCTCCCTGCTTCCCTTAAAATGTTAGATAAATGAAACCCAGATGTATGACAGCTTCGGTGTGCCTATCTTTCACTCAGTATGATCTCCTAGAATTTCATCCATCTTTTTTGTTATCTGTTTTTTTATCCATATTTTTTGCTGTGCATTACTTAGAAGTTTTGTGCTAAGAGATTTTTAAAATTACTTTAAAGCTCAGTTTTCTTTTCTATTTTAATGTCTTCATTGGCTGATTTTATTCTGTTATTAGTTGTCTTTCATTTTTCCCTCATTGTGATTATATTGCTATTTTATTTCTAGTTTCCTGAGGAAGGAGCTTACATTATTGGCTTCTTTTCTCTTTTCTTTTCCAGTATAATCATTCATGGTTATAAATTACCATCTTAGTAGTACTGCTATGGCTATTCCTATATACTGTATTTTCATTTTTAATACATACATATATTTGCAAGCAGAGATGAGAGAGAGAGAAAGAGAGAGAGAGAATATGAATGTGCTAGAGACTCCAGCAGTTGCAAACAAACTCCAGACACGTTCCACTCTGTGCATCTGGCTTTACATGGATATTGGGGAATCAACCCTGGGTCAGTAACTTTACAGGCAAGCACCTTAATTGCTGGTCCATATTTCCCATCTTGTATTTTCAATTTAATGTAGTTCTATATATTTAAAATTTTCCTCTAAGTCTTTCCTCTTGCCTTTCTTATTACTTAGGCACTTAAAAAATTCCATATAGTTAGGAATTTCCTGTATACACTTCTGTAATTTTTTTTTTTTCTATTTTGTTCCTGCTATGGCTAGAAGATGTCACATCCATGACATTTTGATTATTTTGAATTTGAAGAGATTTATTTTATGGGCCTGGATATGACCTTTGGCTTTGGTTTTCAGGCAAGACCTTAACTACTAAGCCATCTTTGCAGCCCCACTATTTCATATTTTTAATTTCAACCTATCTATGTATTAAAACCCAAGTGAGTTTCTAACAAATGCCATGTGGTTGGTTTGTATATATCTTATTTTAATTGATTCTTCCAACCTCTGCTTCCTGTTACAATATTAAGGTAACTTAAATTAAACATAGTTATTTCTATTTCGGCTTAATTGTCTCAAATTATATGGCTTGTGTTTTTAAGTATTTTTATTTACTTATTAGAAAGGAGGGAGAGAGAGAGAGAGAAAGAGAATGGGTGCACTAGGGCTTCCAACTACTGCAAATGAACTCCAGATCCATGTGTCACTTTGTGCATCTTGCTTTATGTGGGTACTGGGGCATCAAACACAGGTCATTAGGCTTTGCATGCAAGCACTTAACCCTCTAAGCCATCTTTCCAGAACTGTATTCTTAAATTGCTTGACAGTTTTCTACTTTCTCATTTTTCTGTTGGTCACATGCATATTTTTACCCCCTTTAGAATTTTGTCAACCATTAGAAACAGTTAAGGGACAGTTTGACTAAGAAGACAAGAATATTCGTTTGGACAGATCAGAGCTATAGATTCAGGCAGATGCGGCCACACTGTGCTCCGAGGGCTTATAGATTTCAAACATCTTTTAAAGCAGAAGTAAGAAATGAGGATGGGATTGAGAGGTTTAAAAAAAAATATGAATGAAGGAGTTTTCAGAAGGGGCAAAGAAGAAGATAAAAGCTTTGGCGATAGGTATTTTGACTCATTTTTTGCATATTTGGAGGCTATCAGGGTTGCCCGTCCCACGTTGTGGTCAGAAATTTATAAAACAAAGAAGTGGGAAACAGGATTGTAGTTATTGGTCAGAATGGAGCCCAGATCATATCCATATCTCTGGCCCTGGAAGGAGACATGACATAGTAAACCTGGCTCCAGTTGTCCTAGACTTTATAAGATTAGCCTATAGCAAGAAGATTTTGGATAAGGAATAAATGTAGCATAGATACTAGCAACTGGTGGGGCAGTTTAGGGGTGACAGGACCCCAAGGTGAATAACTTTGCCCTTCAATAAAGCGGGAAATGTCATTAAGCCTGCATAGAAACATCGTCCTCTTAGAAGTTACTATTTTCTTCACTTTCATGATTATGTGAAAGTCTGTAATCTAACAACTAAGAATGCGAAACATAGACTCAACTGCATTTGATTACCAAGACCATGGTAGCATATAAAGCTGGTCGTCTCAGAATTTGAACACATAGGTGCTTTTCACTTGGGGCCCAATTTCATGTGGCTCATGAGTCCACCTCTGTCTTGAAATTTAGTAATTGAAAACAGGTGGCTGACAAGGATGACACAATGGAAGAGAGAGGCAAGAAATTTCACAGGGTACTTTAATCGACTAGGCTCAGATTGTTTATATTCCTTTGATGTGCATGGCCTTAACTTAGTCACAGCAACATAGATTTCATGTGTCTAAGTGATATGTTTTCCTGTCCCTAATATTAAAGCAACTTTGGGGGTTTGAATGTAAACTTCCCCATAGCCTTTGGTATGTTTAATTAAGCTTTTTTACTTAGTCTCTATCTGGTGGATCTTGGATCTCTGGTCCAGCCTACTGTGGGCTCCTAGCCAGCTTGAGCAGTCTGGCTATTATCTGTCTGACACAGGCAGGGCCCTGGGTTAAAGCAGGCCTACGCTATCAGACATGAGTAGGGTCCCAGACTAGAGATTCTGCAGCAGCCTCGACCCCGGGCAAATCTCCCTCCTGGGGGGTCACAGTGAGCCTGGACCCAGGACAAATCTTGGGCCCCAAGACTGGCAGGAGGAGGGCCACTTCCTCCCCCCAGTCCAGGGTGCCTGGACGTCTTGAAAAGACTTATGCTTCGCTCACAGCCTTGTGAGATTGGTGAGTTACCTAGGAAACTCCCTATACAGTATCAGCCAACAGCCTTTACACAGCTGATTCCCCTATGACTCATACCCTATTCCTCCTTCCACCACTACATAGATCACCTGACCCTCTTCCTATGTGCAGGAAGAATCGTCCCTATATGCCAACTAGGCATCAGCAAACAACCTTTGAACCCACCAATCCCTTTGTGACCCTCTTCCGCTCTCGCTCCACTGCTTATAAAAACCCATTTCCTTGTTGAAAAAACGAGAGCTGTTCTCTGAAGCTGTCTCCCGGGTGTTTCTTCCCATCACACTCACAGCTGCTCAAGACCCTGCTCCACAGTTGCCTAGATGCCTCTGGAGAGCTGGTGCACAACAGCCCCTTGAGGAACCAGGGACCCACAGCTCTCATCTTTGGATGTACCATGAAGTGAGCCAGTTTCTTCCACCATGATGAAGCTTCCCTGGAAACTGTAAGCCTGCAGTCAACCTTTTACTCCCATGAGCTGCTGCTTGTCACACGTTTTGTCTCAGCAATGAGAAGATAACTGAAATAGCAACCTTTAACTACAGTTTTTGTTGTTGTTGTTGTTGTTTTGTTTTTTTGTTTTTTGTTTTTTCAAGGTAGGGTCTCACTCTAGTTCAGGCTGACCTGGAATTCACTATGTAGTCTCAGGGTAGCCTTGAACTTACAGTGATCCTCCTACCTCTGCCTCCCGAGTGCTGGGATTAAAGGCGTGCACCACCACGCCCGGCTTAACTACAGTTTTTTAAAATAAATAATTAAAAAGTTATTTATTTATTTATTTTATTTAATTGTTAGAGAGAGAGAAAGGCAGATAGAGAGAGAGAGAATGGGCACACCAGGGCCTTTGGCTACCACTAATGAATTCCATAAGTGCCACTTTGTGCATTTGGATTATGTGGGTCCTAGGGAATCAAACCTGGGTCCTTTGGCTTTTCAGGCAAATGCTTTAACCAATAAGCCATCTCTCCAGCCCCTATACAGTTTTAATTACAACTTTATGAGAGTTTTACTGCCATTTTTCTTTAAATTTTTAGTAAAGGTCTGCTGTATATGTAAATATTTTTGTTTGAGAGGGAAAAATGCCTACTTTGGTTTAAATCCTGCTGTTCTGTGAGGTGTCATGAACACAGTTTTAATATAGTGGCATGCGGCCGGGCGTGGTGGCGCACGCCTTTAATCCCAGCACTTGGGAGGCAGTGGTAGGAGGATTGCCATGAGTTTGAGGCCACCCTGAGACTACATAGTTAATTCCAGGTCAGCCTGGACCAGAGTGAAACTCTACCTCGAAAAACCAAAAAAAAAAAAAAAAGTGGCATGCAAATATGCTGATGAAATTTAACTGAGTCAATTATCATTGCATTATATCACTTCAGAAAGATATTGTAGAAATATGCTATTCATAACGAATATGAAGTTCCCTTTTAGAGACAGTCAAATGTGAAAAATGAGTCAGCAGAAAAAAAAATATGTGCTATCAATTGCCTTGCTGGTCACACAGGAAACTTTTTTTTTTTTTTTTGGTCAGTTCCCAAGAAATTAATGAACAGATTGGATTCTGCTTAGCTTGAAAAACTGATAAAAATCTCACTCCGAGGTAATGTGAAAGAAGATATAACCTTTCATTTTCTATTCTTTTAAGAATAATTAAAAGACTTAGCTAACAAAAACTACACCATTCAAAGTTCTTTTTAACTGCAAACTGTAATAGTGCTGATTTATCAGATGAGCCAACTATCTACACCCTGGGCTATAATCGTCTTTTTTTTTTTTTTTTCCATTCTGACTTTGTGAAAGGTTGAATGTTTTTAATGGGAACGTGGTCTTTCTTGCTTCTCTTTGAACTCGCAAAGGGATTTCTAATTGATTAAAGCAATAAAGCTGTGCTTTGTTTCCCCAACAAGAAAGAATGTATAGAATGGTTATATCAAGGCACTGTGTGTACAGAACAAAATCATAGTATTACATTATTCGTAATGAAAATACGTGATCCATGTGGCTGTGATATTTGTCACTTAAAATAACTTTCGTTTTATTTTTGATAAGGAAATATTGATGAGAGTGCTTTGACATGGCAAAAATGTAAAAAGTGAGAAATGTAAAATTTTTAGTAATATTTTAAAAACAAATGTGAGAATAAAATGGAAGATAGCATTCTGGTATAAGAATATTAAAAAAGTATCAAAACATAGTGTAAGTATGTAATCTGGTATAAGGTAAGGCACATGAAGTGTAAATTTAGATAGTTTGAAGAAACTCTTGAATATAATTAAACTAATGTTGGACCATCTCCTAGCAAACGGCAATATGTATGCAGGCCAAAGGATTCTATTAAAACCAATTTTTTCAGTAATGGATGTGAACACACCAAACCTTTCTGCATTTTGGAGTAGTGATGTTTCCAGGATCATTAGCTTATTGTAATAACACTGGCCATCCATTTATCTGTGTTTAAGATAATTGGCCAACTCAGTGTCAGACAGAGAGAGAAAGAGAGAGAGAGTAAAAGAGAGAGAGAAAGTATGGGCATTCCAGGGTTGTTTGATGCTAAAACGAACTCTGAACACACACACACACACACACACACACACACACACACACACACCATTTTGTGCATCTGGCTTTTTGTTGGTACTGGAGAATTGAACCCAGGCCATCAGGCTTTGCAAGCAAGAGCCTTTAAGAGCTGAGCCATCTTCCCAGCTTCATAGTGAATTTAAGGCCAGCCTGTGCATCAGAACTTTTCTTTAAAAAAGATCTTAAACATGATGATAATTAAACATTAATAGAGCAGCTATTCACAATATCCACATATGTATTTTTTCTGTTACTCTTTGAAGCCCAATCTACTCAATAACTATGATTTACTAGTTTTTCTTTTCTTTAAAATTTGGGTAGTGATAAATTATTTGATGTACATTTTTTGCTCATGATCCAGTACAAATATATACAAGTACACAAGCACACCACCTCAGCTAAACATTCTCATAAGATTGCAATTTAATACTTCCTGACAGTCTGCATTTCATATTTCTCCATTTTATGTTAGTTCGTGAAAAACCATGTTTGTTTTGGCTTGAGTATTCTCTGGCTTGGTGGTGCATGCCTTTAATCCCAGCACTCTGGAGGTACTGGTAGAAGAATCGCCATGAGTTTGCAGCTAGCCTGGGACTATAGAGTGACTGCATTGCAGGTCAACCTGGGCTGAGGTAAAACCATACCTCAAAATTTATATATATATATATATATATGTATATATAAAACCCCACAATATCGTATGCTTGTGATTAAACCTCATACTTAAGTACCACTTGGTGGAGCCTTTGGCAGGTGTAGCCTTACCGTAAGTGTGCCACTAATGATGGGTCTTGAAATTTTATAATTCAGCCCTGTTGCACTGTGCTAGCTAGCTCAAATTTTTCTGTTTCATGTTAGCATATGTGATAAGGTGAGATGCCCTGCCATATATGCTTGCCACGCTTTATGCCTAGAGATGAAGCCATAAGCTGACATAAACCCTTTCTTTCCACAAACTGCTTCAGGTTAGATGTTTTGAGAGTCTTGAAAGTCTACTGAAGAAACCAAAGAATGGCTTAATTAGAGCCACACTTTTCCTTTAACACACTTCAAAGACCTTTGATTTATATTTAACATAAAAGATGTCCATCACAAATATAATAATTTCAGTTTCATTTTGATTATGAAGATAATTTTCTGCTTTGTCTAGGTGAAATGGTGATTATTATAGAAATTGATCTCTACAGACGATTGTACACAAAGAATACATGCTGCAATGGAGAAAAATACTTAATTAATTTTACACTTACCAGTACAATGAAATATTAATCACTAGTGGTTTAATTAATGAATCATCAGTGAAAACTCAACAAGAAGTAATTCTATTTTTTATTTAATTGAAATTATAAAAATGAAAAATAATCAGTTATACCAAACTTTTTCTCAAATGTTTTAGCATTTTGTTTTGAAATTTTGAATGGAATAGAAAAAAAATTTTGTAAGCCATTTAAATCAGAAGATGAGTTTCAAATTTGAAAACTAAGATATGTTTGTATCACTGAATTTTCACTAAGAAATTATTTTTTGTTCCTTTTTATTAGGGAGCAAGCTAAAACAGGGTTTCATGTAGCCAAGGCTAGCCTTGAATTTGTTGTGTAGCTAGCTTTTAACTTACTGTATAGTCAATGATGACCTTGAACTTCTGATCCTCTTGCCTCATCCTCCTGAGTACTGGGATTTCAGGAATGTACTACCTTGCCTGGCCAGAAACCCAATTTAAGGTAAAATTAATGATATAAAAATCTTTCAGAAGTGAACATTTGAAATATAGTTAATAAATGGAAGGTAGTATTTTGCTCAATCCACTTCATAAGTTAAGGTTGATCTACAATAAGCTACCCATATTCATGAATACAATCTGATGAGTTTTAAAATAAGTATATAAATCCATGGCCACCATTATGCCATTCACAGTTATAAAAGTTACTGTTCACCCTTTTTATTCATTTTTTTTTCCTAATCATTCTTGTTACTACTTCTGGACCTGACACATCCAGTTCAACAGTGTCTAAGTGCACGTACTTATCAAAATGCCACAGCTGGCATGAGCGAAAATTGTCCCTCCTGTATATCCCAGGGACCCAGTAACCCCAAGCATCAGATTGACATTTCCATTGTGATAGAAAGCTACTCTGGGCAGACTTAGTGTAGAATATGAATCCCAACAGGTCTGAGTTCGGCAAACATGTTAGCAGATGTGTCCTACTGAGCATGTTACATATGTGAATGCATCCTCTAGTTTCAGCATGCTTTCAAGAGAGAGAGGAATCACTGTGACAGTCTGTGGATGTCTTTGCTTCTTATTTTTATGTACTGAGCAAGGTCTCGGCCATTCAGTTACATCTCTCTAAGAGCTGTTTTGTTGGGCCCTATGAGGCCTGGGTGTGAGGCCTAGTGGAACTTCCTAAGCCTGACTAGAGTTTGGCGACCTGTCTTTGGCCTACTACCGCTTCAGCAAGGCCTAAACCGAAACTGCCTCTGCCTAGCTACTGCTGACGTGGTGAAATATTATTGGCCCTTACACCTTTATCCCATCCTGAGACCCTTCCTCTTTCTCAAAGTTATATAATCACCTTCCCATTACAATAAAACGAGTTTCTGCCCTTGACAGACTCCTGGCTCAATGTGGTTTTTCTCCCCGGTGTTTTAGGGGGAGGGGTTTGAGCTGCGACACCCGCCTTCCCGCTCAGCTTTGAGAGAAGCGGCTGGCCCGACTCTCTCTCTCTTCCGCTCTACCTGCCGGTGGAGTGAAACCCACAGACTGGTGCCCCCTGTGAGGACACGGAACTACCTGCCGGGGGAAGAACCGGCACTGGTTAATCTTTGAATGAAGAAATACACTGGTGATATGTTAGTAGATTTCAAATTATATGGCAAACTCTAAAATAATATGAAATTTTACCAAGTTAATTGTAATTTCTGCAGTCTGTAGTCTATAAACTGCACAAGAAATATAGGTGAAAGTCATGTTTGCTTTAATAAAAATATACAATGATGAGGAAAACACTTCCTTCATGTGTTCTAAGCTCCTTAGTAATAATGGATGAAGAAAAAAAGAAAGTTTCTCTGTGCGTGTGCCTGGAGCCATCCTTCTCTAGGCGAACAGCCCGAGGGGCTGATTGTTTACATACACATGGTCTTCCCAGAAAAATCTCTCGTCTAAGAACTACAGAGCACATGCGTATGGATTTATAGGTGCCATTTATTTTCTCACGACTTTTATTGTTGTATTTCATAATAATGTAAATCATCTTTCATCTTTTATACCTGTTTAAATGAGAAATTGTAAGTCTCATGTAGTACTCTTGAAAAGTTTTAAGAGAATAAATTATTCAAGATAACTCTGGAGATTCTATTTGTTTTGGTTTGTTTTGTTTCTAATCTGCTCAGACACTTGAACAGAAAGCCACGTTATTGCAAAAACAGGATGAAACGATGCTGAGTGACCATGTGTGGGGCACAGAATAAGGTCATGTAAGTCACAGATATTGAGGAAAGCATATGAGATCCTTAAACCATGAGGTCATCTTTTTGTGCATATCCAAGTCAGAGCTGACTATTTTAAATGCAGTTGTTTGTCGCCAAAAGTGTGTTCTTTTAACTTCCTTATTTATTTATTTATTTATTTATTTATTTATTTATTTATTTAAGACAGAGATATAGAGAGGGAGAGAGAGAGAGAGAAAGAGAGAGAGAGAGGGAGAGAGAAAGAGAGCACTCCAAGGCCCCTAGCCACTACAAACAAACTCCAGATGCAAGCATTGCCTTGTGCATCTGGCTTACGTGGGTCCTGGGGAATCAAATCTGGGTCCTTAGGCTTCACAGGTAAGTGCCTTAACCACTAAGCCATCTTTGCAGCCTTAAAAGTGTGCTTTTATGCTTTTATTTAAGTAACTTTGGGACATGATTGTCCTTCATCTAAACATAATATCTGTTAAAAGTTGGTTTCTATTTTAGTCATAAAAAACAGCAAGAGAAAAGAATAGCTTTCATTTTTGTTTCCTCCAAATCCATGAATTTTATAGTTGTGAGTATAGTTGGTAGACTAGGAACAATTTTAAAATGAAGCTATTGTATCAGATATAAAATGGGAGCTACATCAAATTCTGTGAAAGCAGGGAGGAACAGAGCCCTAAAACATAAATAAAGTCTGAAAGTTATGAACTTTCCTTCTTTTCCGACTACAGAAATAGAATATAAATTATGATTATTTTTCCCATTAATATTTACACTTTTATCTTTTATTACTTCATGTAAATTTAAGTTATCCTATTTCCACATGCATCCCCACAGAGTTAATAGAGTAAACACATATGCTAAGTACAAATAAGCAGAAACATTTTGCCCCACCGGTAAGACTACACCCATGTGGGTAGTCTCAGATGACCCTAGAAGAGGCTTTAAGGCTTGGCATCAGCCTTGGATGCCTTGGGTTGCATCTCAGGAGCCATCTCTCCTTAGAGTCTTATTTAATCCTCTGTGCTATTTCATTCTCACACTATGTCTTTACTTGATACGAAGTTAATTTCTAGCTGTCCATCATCAAGATCTTTTATTTGACACATTATCATGTGGGAATTAAGGATTTAGAGAAAAACTTCTCCCAACGGTTATCTGGCTCCCATGGCATATTCTAGATGTGTGGATTTCCCAGTATGCTCAGTGAAACATCTGGAGGACGAGATGGAAGATGTTGAACGTTTGAACAGAAATGATGACAGCAACATTTTTCTTACTTTACACATACACATGCACACAGACACACACACACACACATGCCCACATAGAGACGTACTCACATACGCAAATGCACACAGACACACACAGACACATATACACAGAGGCAGTGACAGGAGACTCCTCTGGAAGGCCACAAGCCAGCTAGTCTGAAAAATGCAGCCATAAACAAGAGACCCTGCCTCAAAATAGCAGGCTTTGATTTGATTTTCTCAGGTGTCTGGTGGTGCATCACTGCTTTTCAGGTATCACGTGTCCATTTGTATGTCTGCTTGAGAGCAGTATCAACTCAGTAGTTTCCCATTTGGGGGCGTTTTAGTCAGTCATCTATAGGAAAGCAGTGCACATTTTGAATATGAACTCTTTATCACAAGAACATTTTGCAAATATTTTCTCCAATTCTATCAATTACCTTTTCATTTAAAAAAAATGTTAGTTTACAAAGAATTATTTTCCTTTCTTATGTTTTTATACACTTTTTGTTTATCTTCCATCTCCCCCATTGTGCCCCTCCCCCCACATCTTAACCTCCTTTTAAAAAATATTTATTTGTTTGAGAGAGAGAGAGAGAGAGAGAAAGAAGAGAGAATGGGCATGCCAGGGACTCTAGCCACTGCAAGTGAACTCCAGACACATGTTTTCCCTTGGGTATCTGGCTTCCATGGGTCCTGGGGAATTGACCTGGGTCCTTAGGTTTCACAGGCAAGCACCTTAACCGCTAGGCCATCTCTTTCCAGCCCCTTAGCCTGCTTTCTGCTCTGTTACTACATGTATCCTTTCTCACTTCTTATCACCTCTTACACTCTGAGATCTTCTATCTACATTTGTAGCCCATACTCTCTCTCATATCCCCTTATTTTCACACATTAGTAGTCAGGATCCACATATGAGACAGAACATGAATTTTTTGTCTTTCTGGAGTAGGGTTATCTCACTTAGTATAATTTTCGTTTCTAATTCCACAAATTTGCCTGAAATTTTCGTAATTTAACTATTATTTTCAACTAAGTAAAAATCCTCTGGGTATATGTACCACAGTTTCATTATTCAGTCATCAGTTTATACCTAGAACGTATTTCTAAAAGCTGAAAACACTAAACACCAATAAAAACCTGGCAATCAATAAAGTGGCTAAGGAAATGGACAGTTATCAAAAAGAAGAAACACAAATGACCATCACATATTTATTTTTAAATGTTCAACATCTTTTGTCATCAGGAAAATGCAAATAAAAATTTTGAGGCCTGGTGAGATGGCTTAGCAGTTAGGGCATATGCCTGCCAAGCCTAAGGACCCCAGTTAGATTCTCCAGGTCTCACTTAAGCCAGATGCACAAGGTGGCACATGTGTCTGGAGTTTGTTTGCAGTGGCTAGGGGCCCTGGCGTTCACATTCTCAGTCTCCCTCCCTCTCTCTCTTTCCCTCTCTCTATCTCTAATAAATGAATAAATAAGTAAATAAATAAAAATAAAAATAAAACATTTTGAGATTTCATTTCACCCCAGGAAGAAAAGCTATCATCAAAAGAACAACAACAAATAAAAACAAACAAACAGGGCTGGAGAAATGGCTTAGTGGTTAAGGCCCTTGCCTGCAAAGCCAGAGGACTCAGGTTCAATTCCCCAGACCCACATAAGCCATAAGCACAAGGGGGCACACACATCTGGAGTTCGTTTGCAGCAGTCTCTCTCTCCCCCTGCCTATTTATATCTCTTTCTCTTTCTCAAATAAATAAAGAAAAATAAAATATCAAAACAAACAAACAACAGCAAAAGTATGTCATCAAATGCTGATGGGGGCGTGGTAAGACGAGAACTCAAATTCTCTGTTTGTGGAAGTGTAAACTGGTGCAGGCACTATAAAAAAAGGCTAAAACTTTGAACTCCTTAGCATATACCCAAATGTACACTATATCCTACCATAGACATATTTGCCTTTACATTTTTCATTGTTTCCTAGGTGTTATCATTTAATATAATGCATCTCTTTTAATTTAAAAGAAATAGACTAATTACGATGTCTGAAGAAATTGTTAAGAAGTTTTGTGTTCATACCTCATTTTAAGGATATTATCAAATCAGGGCTATCACAACCTTGTCCCTCTAAACTTCGTTTGGCACATGTAACATATATATTGGCGTATACTACATTTATAGTTCCATTTCATTCTTCTTGACAAAATAACCCAGATGTTCTTTTCACCCTAGTGTTTGACCAGAAGGTGAACCCTTCCAAATTTTATAAGATTTGCCACCTCGGATTTCCACGTGACCTTTGGAAACGATGGGTTTAGGGGTGGATCTCTGAGGTACATGGATGTCACTCCCTGTCTGTTTGCAACACTCTGTCCCTTATTCCATTTCTCTTCTCAGGATTATTTCAGAGCCCAGAGAATGCTGCCTCTATCCTGAACTCTTTACCACAGTAACATGGTAATGCGCAAAGACATTTCCGTTTTCTTAAAAGCAAGGTACTCTTTCTCCTCACGCAGATCTCCCTGAGTAGTTCAGAGGTTTCCCAAATGAGTCAACTTTGCTCATAAACTTCTTAATATGACAGGTAATACATTTTTTATTATTAAGTCTAGAATGTGTATGGCTTCCTTTACTTGTACTGAAACATTTAAGCGAGGTCAGCTATAGAAATGACAGCATTGTAATCACATGGCAAGATAGATCCCTGGTAATACTGATAAACTAAGAAGAGCCTAAGTAATGTAAGATATTTAAACAATAATATTGGCTCAGATGGTAAACCTTATGTCTATTGTTTCCTGGTGATGTAAATAAACATATGATTCTAGGAAATGCTGATTAAAAATAGAAAAAAACCAGAGAACCTAACAAGAATAGGAAGACCATAAGATGGTTATTGAAACTAGAGAGCAACTATGGAGTTTATTTATTTTATTTATTTATTTATTTATTTATTTATTTATTTATTTATTTAGAGAAAGACAGAGAGTTAGAGAGAGAAGGAGAGGAAGCCAGATAGAGATGGGCGTGCCAGCAGCCTCTCAGCTGCTGTGAATGAAATCCGGATGTGTGCACCCCCTTGTGGTCAAGTGCAGCATTGTGCCCTTGAGTCACTTCATCTGGCTAAATGTGGGACCTGGAGATTGGAACCAGCATTCTTAGGCTTGGGAGGCAGGCGCCTTAAGCCCTAAACCATCTCTCCAGCCCTGGAGTTTATTTTTTAATATCAATGGATTGAAAATCATTAAATATGAGAAATTTCATGTGATGAAATAACACTGAGCCATATACCTTTTGCTTGCCTTCTCTTGAGATATGTTATGTAAGGCAACTAAAAAAGTTTTGGAGAAATGTTTCAAAGTTTCAGGCAAGTTCATAAATTATTTTTTCTTTGTTTTTGAGCCACTTGAGATTATAAACATCTTTTGTGAGAAAGGAAAGGAAACTTTCCCCTCAGAATATGAAGAATCTTTGAAACTTCATGGTTTTTATTAAGTGAACGTTAGTATTTCTCATTCTCCTAACATACAAAATATCCATATGTAAGGTAGATTTCTTTTTTTTTCTCTGCATCTTATACAATGCAAAAAGCCCTGAAAAAAATCAAAACATTAGTAATCTCTACATGGAGAAAGCAGATGCACTATTTAAGTAAAAATATGCATAATGAAGCTTCATTTCTGATATTGACTATACGGTAATGTAAAGTTGAGTTATAGTCAAATAAAACATCAAATGTTCTTTTCCCCTAATAATCAAAATGAAAAGGTGAACTGGCAAAATATAACACTAAGCAATTGCTTCATCTTTTTTTTGTTGTTGTTGTTTTTTGTTTTTTTTTTTTTCATTTTTCAATTTTTCAAAGTAGGTTCTCACTCTAGCCCAGGCTGACCTGGAATTCGCTATGTAATTTCAGGGTGGCCTCGAACTCATGGAATCCTCCTACCTTTGCCTCCCGAATGCTGGGATTGAAGGTGTGTGCCACCACGCCCAGCAATTGCTTCATCTTAACCATGTATTTTCTTTGATTCTGATGGATCAAGTCAGCACAATTCATTTTATTAAGAGGATTTTGCTAAAAGTATAATTTTATTTTGAGTTCAATAATCCCTGTCCTTATAGGGTTATGTCAGCTTTCTTTGTCCCCTTCCAATTAGGAGGTTAAAATTTTGTATATAGACTGACCAAATGCTATTTCTTGCATTATTAAAACCCAAAAGAGCCAGATGGGGTACTGGCCTGGCAAATCCCATTCTTTTTCATATACAGTACAAAACAGGAAATAGCATCAGTATAATCACAGAAACACTGGTTATAAATTCAAAAAAATCTTGGAATCTTGAGTCATCAACTGAAGAAAACAAACCTATGACAAATTTTAAATTATTTTCTTTATAATAGAAAAAACTACACATGAAATTTTAAACATTTACTTTGTGTTCAAATTAGGGCAGAGTTTTGCCTTCAATCCAATATGTATGCCCTGGGTATGTGGGATAGTACACACATACACACACACACACACACACACACACACACTTCAGTACAAAATTTATAAATAACCTCCCTTCCTTGAATCAGATACCTTTTATTTTATTTTATTTTTTATTTTTGGAGAGAGACACAGAGAGAGACAGAGAGAGAGAGGGAGAGGAAGACAGATAGATGGGTGCACCAGCAGCCTCTCAGCTGCTGGGAACAAAAGCCAGGTGTATGAGCCCCCTTGTGGTCAAGTGCAGCATTGCGCCCTTGTGTTGCTTTGCATCTGGCTAAACGTGGGACCTGGAGATTGGAACCGGGTTCTTAGGCTTAGCAGACAGGCGCCTTAACTGCTAAGCGGTCTCTCCAGCCTGAACCAGATACTTTTGTAATAGATACAACCCAACATTGTATACTTGCCTTACTACCCAGACAAATGGCACAACTTAATAACAGTGGAAAACAGCCCTCACATTAAACTCTTGTATTTCTTTGAAATTCCAGATAGTACTTAGTAAATTTTTGAGTAAAGACATTGTTCCAAGTGCTGTGTTCTATGAATGAACACACTGTAAAGTGATACAAAGACATGGGAATTAGGGCTGAGAATGTAACTCAGTAGGTGGAATGCTTCCTTATCTAGCATTCAGAAAGTCCTGGGTTTGATCTGCAGTACCAAAAATAAATTAATAAAATAAAATAAAATAAATCTGGACATGGTGCTAACTGCCTTACTGAGGAAGTAGAGGCAGGAGGATTACCTTTGTCTCAGCTCAGTTGGAAAATTCATCAGAAAAATAATTTTGAAGAACATTTTTTAAAAAAATATTTATTTCTTTGCAAGCAAAGAGAGGTAGAGAGAAGAGAGACAGGAAGAAAGAATGAACATGCCAGGGCCTCCAGCCCCTATAAACATTTGGCTTTATAGGGCTACTGGGGAATTGAACCCAGGTTGTTAGGCTTTGCAGGCAAGTGCCTTAACTGCTGAGTCATCTCTCCAGCACAAAATAACCTTTCTGAACTGTGTGAAGTGACTACTTACTTAAACACTGGAACTTGTGCAATGTGGCTCAAAAGCAAAAAGGTTAGTTCATGTTAACTGACTATTATCCTTGAAGGGAAAGATGAAGGATTTCCCACTTTATCCTTATGAGATACATTACAAGGAGGCCCTCAGTGTTAATTTTGTGTTAGTACTGAATAATTACTCATAAAACATACTTTCCTAAATGGCACTTGTATTGTTTCATTTCTAAGACAGTCTAAATTCTCTGAAAATAATAGAACTTGACAGTTTCAGGTATAAGAATAATATTGTGTTGTCTCATGTCCCCAAAGACACCTGCTGAGTAATTTATCACACTCCAAAGACCATGCCTATACGATCTCATATTAAATGCAAAAGTCTTATCCCACGTACAATCCCCTGTGTGCTTACAGACTTTGGTTTGAAAAGCCACATATTTATTCAGATCTTTGTTTCAATGTTAATCCCCTGTCTGACTCCATCTCAGATCTCTCGCTTAAACATTCCTCTACAAATGCCACCTCGCACTAATTAAAATGAAAGATTTCAGCTACTGTTTATTTATTAATTCAACCAAGACTTCCTGTAAATAAAAAGTATCCAAGAGGGAGAAGGCATATATTTGCCTTGCAAATTACATTGGCAGTGCCAACTCTGTCCATGAAAATTAATGGTTTGAATCTCAGCTTGTGATTTCCTCTTAGCTTACATCATATATTACGGCCCAATTATAACCAAAGAGTAATTCCAGTGAAATTCCCAGCATAGTGTAGATAGCAAAATTGAAAATGCCATTTGGGCATAAGAAAAGCTTTCTATCCATATTGTAGACATAGCATATCCAGCGACTTTGTAATGACTAGATGAATGAGAAGGAAAGTCATTTATATGAGAAACGTGGCAATAGAAGGATTTGTGTACCTTGGCTGGCTTTTTGACAATCTCAGAACTGTTTTATTAATGAAGGGCACTGATGTTATTACCTTTGCATAGCTCCTTATTCTTCGCTGTGGGGATAATTCCTTTTGGAATAACTGCACCTAATGACTTCCGGTTCCCCTCTGATTAGGATTAAAATAACATCCCTCTAATCTACCATAGCAATGCACGGATGTTTGTATTATAAGTGGTGAATGGAAGGAAAACTGCAGAGGCAGGAGTAGAGGACTTACTGGCTTATTGGGAAGAATGGATAGAACATGCTTCCCTCACCAGAATATTGCTGTGGGAATTTATCCTTTCCAAATTTCCCAGTTGTCTTGACAATTGGTGAAGTTGGCAGTTAAATATTTACTGATCAACACCTTTTTTTCTCACTATTAAGTATGAGTATTTTTCTTAACTGCAGACATAGTAAAATGTGTGGTTCATTTGAATTCTTCATTTTTTTTAAAAGTATTTCAACAATGTAGTTGTGAAATTTTAATGAAGCCTTTTGCTAACATAAACCAAAGGTGCTAATTCTTTTACCAAGTTAAAAAAAAATATTTTTAATCTTTATTTCTGAAAGAGTGAGATTGAGAGACAGACAGAAAGAGAGAGAGAGAGAGAGAGTGTCAGTGCCTCAGCTACTGAAATTGCCCTGCAGATGTTTGCACCATCTAGTGGGCATGTGCAGCCTTGTGCATGACTTACCTTTGTGCATCTAGCTTATGTGGGATCTGGAGAGTTGAACATTGGTCCTTAGGCTTAACTGCTAAGCTATCTCTCCAGCCCCAAAGGTGGCAATTCTTAATCACAATTTGCTGCTAATATGGAATATCAAGAAAATAAAATTCCCTATGTGAATTTGAAAGAAAAAAAAATTTTCTATCCATCTGGGCACAGTAAGAATACATTTTCTGAGAAAAATATCAAATATTCCTTGATTTGCCTTAAGGAAATAATCAGATGCATCAGGATGCCCTGCAGAGAACAGCAAGAAGCCAGATCAGGTCCAATGTCTACATGCCCCTGTCTCAGAAATGGAATGCCCGTGCATTTGTATGTGATGTCTCTCTCGTCCATTGTAAATGAAGGCTTAAGATGCTCTAAGGGCTCCAGTGAGAAGCCATGACAACTGTAGTGGTCATACTCATTATCAATAATAGCCCATGATGTGGACAATGGAGGCCAAAGAAGAGTCTCTCATAAGGAACATTGATGCACCAGATCACATATGCTAGAGACACAATGGCAACAGAAAGAGTTTAGCCCTGTGTGGCTAAACTGCTATGCAGGAAAATGCAAAGCTTATGTTAGGAAAAAGTATTACTTGACACTTCTGTTTTTTTTTTTTTTTTTTTTTTTGACTTTCAAAACTTCTGAAAAAGGGCTGGAGAGATGGCTTAGCGGTTAAGGTGCCTGCCTGTTAAGCCTAAAAACCCGGTTCCAATCTCCAGGTCCCATGTTTAGCCAGATGCAGTGATGCAAGGGTGCAATACCGAACTTGCCCACAAGGGGGCGAACACATCTGGATTTCGTTCACAGCAGCTGAGAGGCTGCTGGCGCACCCATCTCTATCTGTCTCCCTCTGCCTCTCTGTCTGTCTCTCTCTGTATCTCTCTCCAAAAATAAATAAAATAATAAAAAATTTAAAAAAAACTTCTGAAAGAAAAAGAACTTTTTCTTATGGCAACTTTTTCTCAGTATTGTTGCTATTGGAGGCATTATGTGGAAAGGAGTTACATTCTCTTACTTGACTAACTGATATTTTTATTTTATAAATATTTAAATATGTGGTACATTTCAAGCACTGGTCTTAAGATCTCAATATTCAGCTTAAGGAGACTAATAAATGGCATTATCCACAACTCCCATGGAAGGAAACTGATGTGCAGGGATTTTATACAATTCACTGACAAGGTATATACAACTAATTCCTCGTTGTAGCTGGTAACAGAAGCCAAGTACTGTTATTTTCATGTAGTTACCCAAGCCCAGAGATACCTGCACATGCAAATTGATTGCTGTTCTCTATTCACAATAACTAGGAAATGGAGTCACCCTAAATGCCCATTAACTGAGTGGATAATAACAATGTACCTATACACAATAGAGCTTTACTTAGCTGTAAAAATGTGATGTTATAAAATTTGCAGGAAAATGGATGGAATAAGAAAAAAAAAATATACTAAGTAATGTAACCCAAGCACAAAAAGACAAAAGTGGCATATTATTTCTTATATGTGAATATGTTTACTGTATAGAAATAGAGAGTATAAGACTCAGTATAGATAGGAAACCTTGAGAGGGGAACACGAGGTGCTGAGAAAGGAGAAAGTATACAGTAAGGAGGCTATGTTGTGGGGAAGTCAAAAAAGGGCAGAAAGAAGGGGGGAGAAGGAAGATAGGGAAACCATATGTATGAAAACATCCTAAGAGCACCTAGTTGTAATCTAATGAAAAATTTAATTAAAACCAGACAGAAAATGAACCTTAAAGGTATCTGTTCATTGTTAAAGGAAAATAATGCATGTAGACTTCCAGTCTTACTTAAAATTTAATACTGTTGATTTAACACTACTATAAATGAGGGGAAATCTAAATTACATAGAAATGTCTTGCCATTTTTTATTATTTTTATTTAATTGCAGACTGAGAGAGAGAGAGAGAAAGAAAAAGAGACAGTGGGTGGACCATGGTACTTAATCTTTGCCAATGTACTCCAGATGCATGTACCACTTAATGCACCTGACTTTATGTGGGTACTGGGGAATCAAACCTAGGCTTTTAGGCTTTTGCAGACAAATGCTTTAACTGCCGAGGTATCTCCTCAGCCCATTTCTTACCATTTTACCTCCTGTTTTAAAATTTACTTTGCAAGTGTGGTGATTGAATCAGGTGTCCCCCAAGACTCATGTGTTTTGAATGTTTGGTTCTCAGTTGACAGTAATTTGGGAGGTGAAGCATTGCTGGAATAGGTGTGTTATTGGGGGCAGGCTTAGAAGTATTTTGCCTGCTCCCCCTTGTCTGGATTCAGCTCACTCTCCTGCTGATGTTGTCCACCTGATCTTGGCTAGGAGTTGATGTCCAACCTCAGGTCTACAACCTTTCCCTTGCCATCCTGGAAGTACCCCTCAAGACTGTAAGCCAAAATAAACAACTTTTCTCACATCAACTGCTTTTCGTTGGGGGCTTTGTACCAGCAACAATATGGTAACAACAACTGCAAGTAAGTGAAAAATTTAAACATTAGCAAGATTCAAATAAGAAGCATTCATTTAATGTGGTGAACGGATGGCTCATCTTAATCGAAAAGTATATTATGTGAAGTCTGGTTTGATACCTACTGTTACAAACACTGAAATCAGCAGAGTGGGCGGAGAGAAAGAACAGTATGTGATTAGAATGGAATTGTGGTCCACGTATGATAAATCAATTGTAAGTTAGCAATTCTCAAAAGTCAATTAGAGTGATATGCATCTAGTTAACTTATGCAGCCAAAGGTTTTCATTGTTTCTTTGCTAAAAATTTCTGTTCTTTAACAACTCTAAGTCAGAGATAGAACTAAACTATTTTTAATTTTTATTACTGTAGGACTAAAATATGAGACATTTTTAATTGAAGGTCAGTGCATCCTGTTATAACAATGTAAGTCATACAAACTGTTTTTTAATTCTAGTTTATTTTTAACATTGAAAATTTGACCTAATGCAAACTTCACACCTATTTAGCATGCCATGACAGGTTTCAGCCTTCTTTGGCTAGAGCAATAACTTACATTTTAACCCATGTCTACCTATTCTTTTTTCATCCTGGCACAATTAAAGTAGTATTTTTTTTTTCACAATATAGTACTGTTCTACTGTTAACCCATGTTGTAGTCAGCTTCAGGTTGCTGGGTTGAACCTCCAGACCGGACGCAGTGATGGAAGTAAGGGAAATTTTTGAAGTTTACAGATCCAGGGGAAGTTCAATAATGGCAGAAGAACCTGGCCTCCCTTACACAGATGCAAGGACAAAGAAATACCATGAGCGTCATAAGCAAACACACTTCCGGAAACCCAGGCAGAGCTCAAGCACTCTGCATATCTTTAATCAGGAATTCCAGATCCACCCCCACACCTTTAGGGCTGGACCCTAGAATCCACCCACAGTGACACCAAGTTACAAGCTTGACTAAAACTCCTGATTCGATTAGGGGACATCCATTCAAACTATCAAATCTCAAATTCCTTCAGAAACTAAAGCCATATTTTATTAAATCTACCTCATGTGCAATTATCAAAAATAAGTGCTACATTAAAGCAGAGTATTTTGCACAGTGTCCAAGTAAACATGAAGAAACTGTTGAATTTTAGCATGTGGAAAAGACAGCATTGTAGAAGCCAAGCACATTATGTAACCTATTAAGAGTAAATAGCTGTCCATCCACTTTTGCTATGTCAGGATAAATGATTCCTACGAGATGGCTTTGTGGATAAAACCTCACGGATCTAGAAAAAGTAGGTAACTGTAGAATGAACAAATCAGGGTCCTTCTGTAAGAAAGTTAACACCACAAAACATAGGCTCCTGAATGCCTGAGGTTCCGCTGTTCCCATAAATCTTAGCTGTAGAGAGCCCTGAGGAGCAAGGAGACACGTTCTCCAGGGAAGCCTTGTATGAGCTAAAACTTCAGGCCAGATGAAAGAGAAGTCAATATTTGGATATTCACAGGAAATATATCCAGCGAGGTTAATTCGCAACATCAACATACCGGAAAAGAAGCCTGAAAATCTTTGTTTAACAGCATGCCTCCCTAGAGGGTCCCTTCAGTGGAGAAAATGAACTAAAACATCACAACTTTGAGCTCTCACAGGCACACCAGCTTGAAGGTTGAGGAGAATCATTTGAATGAAACAAGTGATAGGAGAGAGAAATTTTACTAGGCAGTCAGGGTAACAGAACCCCAAATTAATGGTGTTTTATTCCTTGACCAAAAGCAGGAAATGTCACTAAGCAAGCAGAACCTGTATGTTACACCCTCCAGGAAAGATTCCTAGATTAAGTTTGCACCTTTCCTAGAGGAGAAAAACTCTGATCCTTACCTAAGATGACTGGCAAAGCTGTAAAATCTGGTCTTTGTCCATAATAACCTGCTGACCTGTTCTTCCTCACATAGCCACTCCCCATTAAAAATAAACAAACAAAACATATCTGAGTCTTGAGGTGGGCTTCTCAAAACTCCTCTTGCCTCTCTGTGCAAGAGCTCTGCCTTCTTCCCTCATGGGGCTTCTCAAACCCTCTCTTCCCGCCAAGGGCAAGAGCTCCACTTTGGTTCCTTCTCTTATATTCAAAGCATAAGACCCCTTCTCTTCATCATCTTAAAACTTGAAAATGTTAATCAAATCTTTCTGAACCTTGTTCCCTAGTCTATGGATTTCACTCTTTGCATTCATAGGATAAATATCTGGGGACATCCTAAATTATTGGTGCATTGGCGTACAAGGAGCCCAAAATTCCTGAATCACAAAGATAACAAAAAGACACACATTTTTGGTGGGCTACAACATAATCTAGAGACTTTACAAACACAATATCCCAATTGTCAAGAAAAGTATCCAAATTTCGCAACAGAAACAAAATCAGAAAATTGCGAGATATTCTACAGAAAAAAAAAAAAAACACATTCAGTGGGGGCCAATTATGAGTTTAAAGAAGTACCAAAATTAGCATGTATTTTCAGTTGGTTAGAACATTTATCTTTGTATGCGTGAGTCACAAAGTAAATGTAAATGTTCAATAACAATAATTACTAAAAAATATAAAAATTAAAATTTTATGATAGAAAATATTGAAATTAGAAACAAGTATTGGATGGGTTTAATAAAGAACCCAACGGAAAAAAAATGATAATATCAGTGAATTAAAGCTATATCAATAAAGCATTTTCAATGTTTGAAGAAAGATAATTATCTCTGAAAATGAACAAAACCACAGAGACTTGTGAAAATATCATACCATATAAAAACACATACTAGTAACCTTAAAAATAACTGGGAAGCTGGGCATGGTGGCGCACGCCTTTAATCCCAGCACGTGGAAGGCAGAGGTAGGAGGATCGCCATGAGTTTGAGGCCACCCTGAGACTACACAGTGAATTCCAGGTCAGCCTGAGCTAGAGTGAAACCCTACCTCTAAAAACAAAACAAAACAAAATAAATAAAAAATAAATAAATAAAATAACTTGGGAAAGGAGACAACAAAGTTGGGGAAAAAAGTAAGAAATTGTCCAAAGTAATCAAGGTATAAATGTACACTTTACTAAGGATAATTAAACACAAAGACTGTTGATACTTATAATATATGAACTGGGTAAGATTTAAAGGGAAAATGAAAATATCCAGAGGAAATGGAATATAACTTTGTAGGAAATGATGACACCAAATTTTCCTGAATTTCCATCTGAAGTTAGACAGGATCCAACAGGAAATTCATATAGCAAACAGCCGTCCTATGCAAATAGAAATTGATTCAGAAGCCTTAGGAAGACGGAGCCTTGATAGAGGAGATGTGTCGCTGGAGTGGCCTTCGGGCTTGTAGTACAGCCATGCTTGTTAGTGCTAGCTAGCTCAACCTCTCCAGTCTCTCCCTGACGCTGTGGAGATATGACAGCCAGGTATCTGCTTTCCCATGCTCTCTCTGCCAAGATAAAACTTCCCCTTGAAACTGTAAGGCAGACATAAAACCTTTCATTTTATAAGCTGGTCCTGGTCAGTCAGGTGTTTTGTTCAAGAAGTTAACTGCTACCACACAGAAATAATTGTCTAAAAAAGAAAAAGATTTGGGCAGATGAAGTAAAAATTTCACACATTCTTTTGATAAAATCATCTCAAAAGCAATCAAATTAGAAGTATTGACTAAATTAATATAGTTTGAATGTAGTACTGATATAGATATCAAAGAAATCCTGTTTTACCCTTAGCAAATCACAGTTTTCCTTTTTTTTTAAAAAAAATGTTTTATTTCATTAATTTATTTATTTGAGAGAGGAAGAAGTGGGTGTGGGTGGGTGGGGAGAATGAGTGCACAAGGGCCTCTAACCACTGCAAAGGAACACCAGATGCAGTCACACCTTGTGCATCTGGCTTACGTGAGTACTGGGGAATTGAACTTGGGTCCTTTGGCTTTGCAGGCAAGTGTCTTAATTGCTAAGCCATTTCTCCAGCTCAACAGTTTTCTTTAATAAACCAAGACTTGACACAATGACAACACCTATACATAAAAGAAAAAATAAATTTTAGTTCAGTAATAAAAAGGAATTCATACATCAACTAAAGATAGCTATGTAGATCATGATGATGTCAGAGAAATAATGTATAAGCAAACTAGATTAGAAATCTATACATTATGTTGTCAATTACATAATGATATATCATGCAAAATAATACTGTAGCTGTTATTTGGGGATTACATGTGTTATTTTAAAATGTAATTATATTGGTGTGGATTTTAATAACAAATTCAGTATTAAAAAAAGCAACATTTTCATTACAGTGGTATATATATGTTGATGAGTTTTGACAAATTCATGCATGCATATTCATTCATTCATATTTCTGTAATTATGACTCCAATAAAATGTATTTCCATTATAGCAGCTTGTCCTTTCCCCATCAATCCTATGTATGTATGTGTGTATATATGTATATGTATACACACATACTATATAAATAGTATTTCTATTTCCATGAATATAAATTAGATCTCATCCATCCTTGAACTTTATTTAAATAGAATTTTATGTTTATATATCAACACACTGAATCTGATTTCTTTCCCTCCGTCTATTATTTTTGAATTCTTATGCTTTTCTCAGTAACTCATTATTCATTGTTACTTTATAAGAATTAAGTTTATGAATTTTCCACACATATTTTTTGTTAACATTCTTTTGGTTGATAGGCATCTTCAATATTATAAATGAAAATGCTTTGTAATTTGTTATCCTGGTCATTTTTGAATATTTCTAGGTTCTTTGTTGTACACATCTAGGAGGAAGACATACCACGAGGTGGTACTGTATTTACTTCATTGGAAATGCTGATTTTTAACAGTGCTTACATCACTGTCCATTCATTGCCTGTGTCAGGCTTGTACTGAAACCCTTCCTTAACTAATAAACCAAAAGCATGAACCAAAGAAGTGTTTTCAGCACTATTATCACAGGAATAAAAATGATTATATATTTTTAAAATCCTATGTAGTGTTGTCTGCCCCCAAATCAAATTATCTAAAATGAAATCAGCTACTGCAAATTCTTCCCCCCGCAAATGAAAAACCAAAAGCTAAAAAGCAACAAAAAAAGAAAAGCCCAGGAGGAGCAGGATTCTCTTCATTCTGTGTAGATCTGCAGTAACTCTGACAAAACTTAGAGAGAGGCACCACATGCAAAGAATTTACACTAGTTGTGATTTAAACTGGAAGATGGAATGTGTCTAAATTGTTCTGAGCCCTTACAATAATAAGCCCTAAATATTAAGACATAGTCGACATTGATTTTTACTTCCACATTCATCTCTCACGTCACAATACAGAGCCTTGCTCAGAAACTTGCGTGCACTTCTTGTTTGTGTCCACATTTGTTTATAAAGAAGGCTATGCTGATGTGCTTCCTGTTTTTTTAAAACTACCAATCATTGAACAGAGTTATCTCATCAGTTAGTATGTTCTAGAAAATGAGTGATAAACAAGAATTGACACATAAGTTAACATTTTTAGACAGTGTTTAGTGACTGTGATCACTTTATAGATCTTATCTCCGAAGATTATGAAGGGTACAGAGGAAACATACTATTTTTTTTCCTCAATTTATCCTATTTTTGTGTGATGGCTTACTGCCAACTCTAGGAATATAAATCCATTTCAGAGAAAGTAAACAGCAACTTTGCTGGTGTGAATTCATTTGTGGGAATGAACAAATATCTGCTCTTCCGAAGACCCCGATAAATGCTAGCTCATTCGACATCTACTGTATTAATAAAAGAGGCAGGTTGAATAAGGTAAACTAGTCCAAACGTCAAATTGCAGATGAAATTTCAAAATATGAAAGCTGTATTCTTCTTACCTAAGAGCAGCAGAAGAGAACTTAACAATGCTTTGTGAAAAACCCAAAACTGGGCCCAAATACACAAGCTATATGTTTAGAAAATAACCGAGATCTCATAGTTTTGAAGTCTGTCAAAAGTCATTTGAGCCGGGCGTGGTGGCGCACGCCTTTAATCCCAGCACTCGGGAGGCAGAGGTAGGAGAATTGCCGAGAGTTCGAGGCCACCCTGAGACTACATAGTTAATTCCAGGTCAGCCTGGACCAGAGTGAGACCCTACCTTGCAAAAACCAAAAAAAAAAAAAAAAGTCATTTGAGAGTAATTCACTTTAATTACACATTGAATAATACTTTCCTGTATAAGGAATAAAATAAAATGTTGTGTGTATGATGCTATGTTATTGAAAATGGTCCAAACTAAGTTACACATGCATTGCTATTTCTGTGATATACCAATGTCATGCATATGTGGTTAATGTGTTTCTTCTTAAAATAATTGAAGCTGGGCAGGGGGCTCACACCTTTAATCCTACCTTTAATCCCAGCATTAGCAAGGCTGATGGAGGCTGATTGCAAGTTCAAGACCAGCCTGAGACTTTATAGTGAATTCCAGGTGAGTCTGGGGTAGAAAGTGACCCTCCCTCAAAAAAAAAAAAAAAAAAAACAATTGCAGGCACAGGCCCCACCCACTTATCCTCATATTACCCATTGCTCAGTTTTGTCAGTTTTGCTACTCTCTTGCCTTCCACCACACTTCAGCCCAACTGTCACTTTTTAAAAATTAATTAATTAACTAATTTGCAAGCAGAGAGAAAGAGAGAGAGAGAGAGAGAGAGAGAGAGAGAGAGAGAGGGAGAGAATGGACACATCAGGGCTTCTAACCACTGCCATCTTACTCCAGATGCATGAATAGAACTTGGATCATAGGTTTTAGAGCAAGTACCTTAACTACTGACCAATCTTTCCTGTCCCCGACTGTCTGAGCTATCTGATGGCCTTCACATGTTTACTTTACCATTTTGTTTTCTCTAAGTGATGTTTCTTTTAAATCCTTGCGAAATGACCCTGGTTATTTAAATCTCACCTTTAAATGTCACATCCCACAGTAGTCCCCTACCTCCAAGGAATTCACTGAGTCTGCAGCAATAATCACCCTGACATTTTCTTTACTATTTATTTTTAGCTTATTTCTAACTGTCTGGTACAAGCAGTGTGATGATCAAACGTCACTCACTGTTTTAAATGTGCACATCTAAAGCATGTATGGGCTTGTGAATTCAAGCAAGACCCACACAAGTCATTGAACAATAAATTTCTGTGCAGAGAATAAATAAAAATCAATGTGGATAACATTGCAATAGGAAAGTAAAGAGGTTCATAATAAATATTCCAGCTATACCATTTCTCAAGGACATTTTTCAATTTATTTGTTTATCTTGGAAATGATTGGCCTTCATTATGGTGGTTTTCAAACAAATTTGTGTTTCTTTTCCGCTTTCTTTCCCACCCTCCTCCCTCTGGTCCCTCCCCCCCACCCTCAACATAGCCTTCTTCCTCTTCACCTGCCAGATGTTTTTGTCCTTACCCCATTTTTTCATTACCTCCTCTTCCCATATTGTCATCTCCTGTCTCTAGTCAATGCCTACATTTATTCTCAATGCCCTTACTTACATAAACAAAATCATTAAAAGGTAGGATTCACATATGAGTAAGAACATGTGATTTTTGTCATTTGGGGCCTGGGCTACCTCTCTTACTATAATCTTTTCTAGTTGCATTCACTTTCTTGCAAATTTCATAAATTCATTTTTCTTTACTGTTAAATTACAATTGCATTTTTATATAGAATCCTTTGAATATATGCCCAGAAGTGGCATATACCTGGATCCTATGGTAGATCTATTTTGAACTTTTTTAATAATTTTGTTTGTTTATATTTATTTACTTATTTATTTGAAATAGAGTAAGAAGCAGACATAGAGAGAGAGAATGGGTACTCCAGAGCCTCTGGCCGTGGCAAACTCCATACACACATGCTATCTTGTGCATCTGACTTATGTGGGTACTGGAGAATTGAACCTAGATCCTTTGGCTTTGCAGGCAAGTTCCTTAACAGCTAAGCCATCTCTCCAGCTGTATTCTTAGCCTCTTGAGAAACCTTCATGCTGAATTTATGGTAGCTGAACCAGGTTACCATGTGCCAAACAGTAAACAAACATTATCCTCACTCTAAAACCTTACCATTTGTTTTCATTAGTTTTTCTTTTCCTTCTTTTCCTTCTTTCCTTCCTTCTTTCCTTCCGTCTTTTCTTCCTTCCTCCCTCCCTCCCTCCTTTCTTTCTTTCTTTCTTTCTTTCTTTCTTTCTTTCTTTCTTTCTTTCTGTCTGTCTGTCTGTCTGTCTGTCTGTCTTTTTCTTTCATTGTGACTAGGTGAGATCAAATCTCAAAGGGACTTTAATTTGCATTTCCTTGATGGAGAAGGATTTAGAACTTTTTAAAATTAACATCAGTTGGCTTTTTTCATTCAATGTTTTACTCAGGAAAGTCCTTTTATAAATACCACATTCAAATAAATTCACTCATTATTCTTTTATATAAAACACAATTTTCACTGCATGGCTCTAAATAGTAGAATTATCATATTGACTTCTTTTTGCTTCTGTAACTAAAATGCACAGACCATGGGGCCCCTTTGGATGGTTTGTAGTTGTTATTTGGTGTCTAAGCAGTGCTTGATGATTGTTGCACAAAACATTGGCTGAAAAAGTGAGTAATGCATTGAATACACCTTATATTTCACAGGCGATGTCAGATAGCAGTATGCATGAAGGAGAGAAAGATTAAAGCATAAAAGTGATTGACCACAGGAAAGTAACATTTACTAAGAGAAATGACAGATGGAAACATGTACAAGTTGAGCAACAATCACCTCTAAATTGAAATGGTTTCCATTTGAGGGAGATTCTTTAAGAACATTGGGAATAAAATTTACAAGTCTCCAGAAGGTTCTGAAACTGGCAAGATTTACAAGGGTTCCCCCTCCATAAGGTTATATAAGTAGTATCTAGTGCTGATGAGAGAAAACTGCCTGGAAGTCCTGAAAGGAGCTCCAGGGGAACAACTTCTACTTGTTGCCACCATCATTAAGTAGGACATTGGGAAAAATAATTGTCTTTAAGTCACAGATGCGTTCGTGAGTAACATTTCACCCATATTTCTGTAAGTAATCCTGATAAACTCACTGACTCACTAAGCTAGTCCAGGGGAATCATGCCTTTGATCTGTTTTCAGTGCCCTATCTAGAGCAAATAGGTGTTTATATCTCCCCAGGAAAAGTCATGCAGCAGTATATGTAGGGTAGAAAGATGTATTTTTGAAAGGTGTGTGATATTCTCATTTTTAAATACATGGTTGAATATGTGGGTTATTATCTTGTCCACCTATTATCAGCATGTATCAGGTACATAAGATCACAAGACCGTATAAAATCACAAAGCTTGATAAATTTAGAAGTGAAAATAAAAGTTTCCTGTTGTTTCTTAAAACTTAAAGGTATTAAAAATGACTCTAAACTTGCTAAGCAAATTTTCTGGTTGCATAGGGAAAAGACAGCATCATGAGAAGACAATATTTTTGAAAAAGGAAGAGATTGCCAGTCTAAAACAAAAATACCACAAGAAACTTATCAAGATCAGCCAAAAAAAAAGCCAGACTCAAAAGTACAAATATCTTATGTTTTCTCTATGTGAAAGATGATTATAGATAGATAGCTAGATATACAGATATATATATATATGTGTGTGTGTGTGTGTGTGTGTGTGTTAGAGATAGATATAGCCATATATATATATATATATATTGATAGATCGACAGTTGATAGATAAATAGATGATAAGATCATAGATAGATAGAGATAGAGAGATATGTCATGAAATGGCAGTAGTACTATGTGGAAGGGAGGAAGGGGCCTAACAGATAGGGGAAAGAAGGGAGGCTATTGGGAGTGGGATAGATATAACCAATGAATTCATGATGTGTATTTATGAAGATGTCATAAATGCACATTATTTTGAGACTTTAAAAAAGCAATAAAACAATAAAAAATTATCCTTTAAGACATTTTGTACGTATAAAACCTTATTGTACATAGCAAGTTGGATTTTAATTTTATGTCAGTATGCTTAAATTTGACCTAAGTAATTTTTCAATAGCATACTTTGTAGCATCCATATCTTGTTTCTCTGTTTTAAGTTTTACCAAAAAACATAATAACAGCATTCTTTACCTGTCTGGTTTTGTCATTTTCTGTCTACTTATATTTTGTAGTAATCCTTTTAGAACAAAACCGAATGTGTAAAATCTTTTTTTATCCCAAAGAACTTCCTTTTACTTTTAATCTTCTTTACAATTTTTTCCTCTCTCCTTAAACTTCATTGTTCCTTTTTATCTCTTTTTCCACACAATTTATAAAATACTTCTTTCTTAATAAAATAATTACTTGTGTCCCAAAGAAAACACAGGAAACTTCCTGAATTACCACAAGCTTGGATTATGCATATTGTATATCTTAAAGGTTATAAGTTCAGATAAAATGTTGGAGATATATCTGTGTTTTTATTTATTAATTTTTAAATATATTTATTTATTTTTGTGTGTGGCAGAAAGCAGAGAGAGAGAGAGAGAGAGAGAGAGAGAGAGAGAGAATGAGCACATAGTGGCATGCAAGGGCCTCTTGTTGCTACAAATGACTCTACATACATTCATCACTTTCAGGAGGGTTCTAAGGAATCAAACCCAGGTCATCAGGGTTTGCAAGCAAGTGCTCTTAAGAACGGAGACTTCTCCACAGCCCTATCTATGTTTTTTTTATTATTTATTTATTTTATTTGAGAGAGAGAGAGAGACAGAGAAGAGGCAGAGAGAGAGAGCGAGAGATTGGGCATTCCAGAAGCCTCTTAGCCACTGTGAATGAACTCCAGATGCATGCGCCCCTTGTGGGCAAGTTTGGCATTACACCTTTGTGTCATTTTTAAAAAGATTTTATTTTCATTTATGTATTTATTAGAGAGAGAGAGAGGGAGAGAGAGAGAGAGAGAGAGATAAGGAGAGTGAGAATGGGCACGCCAGGGCCTCTAACCACTGCAAACGAACTCCAGATGCATGGGCCACCATGTGCAACAGGCTTACATGGGACCTGGAGATTTGAACCAGGGTCCTTAGGCTTCACAGGCATGTGCCTTAACCACTAAGTCATCTCTCCAGCCCCTTTGTGTCACTTTTTCTATCTGGCTAAACGTGGGACCTGGAGATTCAAACGGGCATTCTTAGGCTTGACAGGTAGGCACCTTAACTGCTAAGCTATCTCTCCAGCCCTATTTATGTTTTTGAAAACAACAAACAAACAATTTGTTATATTTAAGTTCTATTGTAGTAGATACTTGGAAATTGCTTTGGCTAAGAAGGCACTGACCAAAAGCATGGTGAGGACTAATTTGGTGTTGTGTTGTTGTTGTTGGTGGTGGTGGTGGTGGTTAGGGACTTAAAGCAAACATAGTGGTTTAGAAATTAGGATGGAATTTTAGTTTTGGAATACTTGTGAGCTTTAAGTCATATTCATAATGAACCCTATGTTTGTACATTAGCTTGGGTGGACTGGATATAGAAATCTTGAATAGGGCATTATCAATAGGTGACTAGTCCAACAGACACAACAACATTTAAACAACTACACAAAAATAATTGTCATGACCATGCACAATGACATTAAATCAGAGTGCAAAGCAGTCATGAAACCTTGCATCTAGATTCCTACCCTTCCCTGCTTTAAGAGCCAATTACTGCAGAGGGAGGTGGATTTATAAGTGGAAAAGTAGCTGTGGTTGTTTGGATGGATGCCCCCAGTAGATTCAGTTTAATTAAAGCATCTTGGATTTTCAGCTGGCGGGCTGGAGGAGGTGTCATTGTGTGCAGACCCTAGGGTCTAGCCCTAAGGTGGTGTGTCTGAAATTCCAGCCTAAAATAAGGTGATTACTTGAGTTCTGCCTAAGGTCCCTGCAGTGGGTTTGGCTTGTGTGCCGGTGGTGGTATTTCTGTCTGCGTCGACCCAGGATACAGAGGCAGTTTCTTCCTCTATTATGGACCTT
The DNA here is from genome assembly GCA_004027895.1 of Orientallactaga bullata. Lineage (NCBI taxonomy): Eukaryota > Metazoa > Chordata > Mammalia > Rodentia > Dipodidae > Orientallactaga > Orientallactaga bullata. The sequence goes on along the minus strand of PVKW010004983.1, from coordinate 7,023 downwards.
CCCCATTATAGATCTGTATGCTTCAATAACTCCCCTTTTCCTCCTATAAACTGTGTCTGGTCTGGAGGCTCATCCCGGCTACATGAAGCTGAACAGTAAGTCAATAGGATGATCTGAATTTCTTTAGTAAACCCCAGAGAAAATGTCTCAGGATACAAAATCATCAAAGTTGTCAGACAGGTTGTGTTCAGGCAGTCTATAGAGCACAAGGCCATTTTTTCTTTTAGGTTTTATCTTTAAATAAGTCATACAAATCTTATCCTTTGATGCAGGATCAAGTGGTGGAACATGCCCCTGCCAGAAACACTTCTTTCCTTCACTTTCTGTTTTAGCTTGGTTGTCTTTTTTTTTTTTTTTTTTTAATCCCCCAAATGTAAACTTTCCATTTAGTTTCCTTGTCATTTTTCTGTTGCTCTGAAAATGCCAAGCTTCTGTGGTATCTAGAGGGATTTGGGTCTTGGATTAGATTTATGTGCTGTGGATAAGTGCTGCTTCCACGGCTATCACACTGTTCCTCCTGGTCTCAGGGTTATTCTTCACATTAATGAGAAAGTGAAGGGTCTCATGACAGTGTGCGACACCCTTTATGTATGTCCTACCATGTAAGCCATTAACGTTCCTTCCTGCCAGAAACCGGCGTTATTATTGTCTTAAGCTTCCTTGTGAGGCTTTTGCAAATCCTAGAGTATTTTTCCTGACATCTCCAGCCTGTTGCACTAAAGGGAAAAAGTGCTTCATATCTCTGATGTCTTTATGAACTCACAGAATTTCTAAATTAAAAGGAGCTTCAATAAGTTGGAGAAAGCGCAAAAATATAGAATCAGATATTGGAGGGTAGCAGGAGGAAAAAAAAGCCCAATACTGACAAATACACGCATGCTCTGAACAGTGCTCTCACAACAACGAAAAATAAATGATGGCTGGAAAAATAGCCCCCCATTGCAAGCATGAGGGACTGAGGGTTTGGGGAATGAAACTGCCCAAGTTCAAATCTGCAGATCCCACCTAGATAGCTGAGCATGGCCACATGAACTGGTACATCTCAGCCCGGCAAAGGGAAGCACAGATCAAGGAATCTTATGAGCCATTTGAAGCAGCAAGCTCCTATACCAGTAAGAGATTGTGGTGGAAGAACCACAGTGCCGGACACAAAAGGATCTGCTCCACCCAAGGTGAGCACCCAGCTGCAGGCAAGTGCATGGAGTTCCACACAGGCACATACACATGTGTGCAACACACTACATTCATAGAACATTATATGTCAACACGGGCACATACACATGTGTGCACCACACTGCACGCACAGCACATTATATGTCAACACAAGCAAAAATGAATAAAAAGAAAACTTTGTCCCACAAATTTGAGGGCTACCCATATAAGGCAAGACCCACATTACCCATGGGGGGAGGACAGGGAGAAGGCTAATGATGGTACCATCATGACTATATATATATATATATATATATATATATATATATATATGACATATGAATATATATATGAAGACTTTGCTCAAGGGTACTGAAAATAAAATAACAGGAAAGCATGCAACCAGAATAAGTAAATAGACTTTCAATATTTTTATTTTTATTTATTTTAGAGAGGGAGAGAGAGAGAGACAGAAAGAGAGTAAGAGAGAGAGAGAGAGAGAGAAATGGACACACCAGGGCTACTAGCCACTGGGGAAAACAACAACAACAACTTCAGACACACGTGCCATCACGAGCATCTGGCTTACATGGGTTCTGGGGAATCAAACCTTGGTCCTTAGGCTTTGCAGGTAAGCACTTCAACCACTAAGACATCTCTCAGCCCTGTGCATCGACCTTTCTTTTAAAAAAATTTATTATTTATTTACTTATTTATTAGATATAGAGGGAGGGAAAGAGAGAGGGAGAGTAAGAATGGGCATTCCAGGGCTTCTAGCCACTGCAAATGAACTCCAGACACGTGCACCCCTTATACATCTGGCTTACGTGGGACCTAGAGAATCAAAAAGGGGTCCTTAGGTTTCACAGACATACTCCTTAACAGCTAAGCCATCTCTTCATCCCCAACCCTTTGTTTTTGATTTTTTGAGGTAGGGTCTTGCTCAAGCCCAGGCTGGCCTGGAATTCTCTATGTAGTCTGTTAGTAGCCTTGAACTCTCGGTGATACGACAGCGGCCTTCTGGTGAATAGACTTTTGATCAAACTAATGTGAGGTCTCAGTCCTGGAGAGCACTTATTCACATGTTAGCAGTAACAACGTGCCTGTGCGGGTGCTCTATTTGGAGGGTACAGCCCTGAATTGAGTGAAGACTCATATCTGGAACTTTACTATCCCAAAGTGGACAAACTTCCTCTAGAAGGAAGCATGAGGGGGAGAAAGCTAACTCCTTGTACACCACCGCGAAGAAAATAGGAAACTGAAGAGAAGTTTAGTGTAAGCATTAGGAAGCCGGCTGCAGCTGCTGTCAACACTGCTGCTAAGGTTTCCTATCTATCACGCATGCAGGTGTTCATAGACACTGCTTTTGTTTGTTTTGAGATAGGGTCACGCTCAAGCCCAGGCTGACCTGGAATTCACTGTGTAGTCTCATGTTTGTCTTGAACTCCCAACGATCCTCCTACCTCAGCCTCCCAAGCTGAGAGAAAGAGAGATAGAGAGAAAATGGGTGTGCCAAGGCATCTAGCTGTTTCAGTTGAACTCCAGATGCATGCACCACCTTGTGCCTCTGGCATTACATGGATGCTGAGGAATCAAACTCAAGTCATTGGGCTTTGCAGGCAAATGCCTTAATTGCTGAGCCGTCTCTCCATCCCTTCATTGGTAGTTTTATTGAACAGAGAAAAACCAATAATATATCGATGTGCCCATATTTTGAAACCTGTTTAATCTCCAGTGTCATGACATTCTTTGCTTTTGGGCTGATGGCTAGAAATTTCTTAATGTATCTCAAATGGTTTCACCTGATAAAAACGTTTTATCTCAGACAGAGAGATGGTCAACAAGTGGCTATTAAGGCGACCAAAGATGAGCTGGGGAGATGGCTTAGCAGTTAATGCACTTGCCTATGAAGTCCAAGGACACAGGTTCGATTCCCCAGTACCCATGTTAGCCAGTTGCACATGGTGGCACTTGTGTATAGAATTCATTTGCAGTGGCTAGAGGCCCTGGCATGCTCATTATCTCTCTCTGCCTCTTTCTCTCCATTTATCAAATGAATAAATAATAATGCAATATAAAAAGAGAAGAGTAAAGAAAATGCAAGATAAACTTGAATCTAGACTTGCTGAATTACAACTCTCTATGGTCAACAAATTTCTGATCAATCCATCAGCCTTGGAGAACATTCAACATGGCTTATTATGAGCTTCAATTTAAAACATGGAAGAGTCCAGAATGAAAGTATACCTAGTGACTAGAGTGAGTTCGGTGGGTCAGTCAGGTGCGCCCAGGGCAGGAAGAGAGCAAGAATCCCATCCAGGTTATCAATTCGCATGTTCGTTTCATCATCTACAAAAGTTAAGGGTTGTTCATCTAGACACAATGGCTCTGTGTCGTCACAAACATCTTATGAACATTAAATTTCCCACTAATTATCTACAAGGGGATTTTAAGTGTTGTTTTTTCTTTGGGGTCTACATTATTTAAGTTTTTTTTAGTTATTATTCACAGGTCAAACATAGTAAGAATTTAGTTGAAATGATATTGCATATATCATGGTATCAAGGTATTTTCCAAATACATTGCTAAGGATTATTTGGTAAGTGGTTACATATATATTAATTTCCAAGATTTGCTTAAAAATTAAAGTAAGCACTAATCTAAGTGGATCTTGAGACTTACTGAGGAAGATAAATTCCTTGAAACTGGGAGCCAAGTTTTAAATTACCTATTTAACTGCAATTATAACTAAGTTGCTTGGCACCAATGATTTTTAAATACACAACAGGCTTCCAAGTTTGTCTAAGCTTATCAAATTCAAATACCATTTTATATACACAGAGAAGAAAAGATGAATGGATAGCAAAAATATTTTAGTAGAATATTCATTTAGTAATGAGAAGAAAACATTTCAGACCAAATTTGGATAACAAAATTAGATTTCTTATAATACAATTCTCATTTTCTCTTTAATATTTTCAATGCTCTTATTTTTACTTCTAGATTTAAGAATTTATATCTCCAAAGTCTAGTTTCTCCATCCTTAATTTTATGAACTACTAACATATTAAATTGAAAAGATACACAGCTATTTTATATAGTTATATAAAACAAAGGCACTTTAGTGAAAGACTTTATGAAGATTTTTTTTGGGAAAAGTTCATTTCTGAATCAAGAGCAGAAAAAAAAACATCCTTAAAAAATTTCACCAATGTATAATTAAAATTTTCATTAAATAATCTGAGAAACTAAATATGAAAAGATAGTCTGTTCAGACAGCTGTCTCATCGTGATCATTTCCATCTGATCCAATGGATGAGTGTTCTTGTCTTTTCTTTATTAGACAGTCTCATGTAGCCAAATTGGCCTTGAATTCACTATTTTTCTGGGGGAGAACATACATTTCTGATCTTGCTCCTCCAGTGCCCACGTGCTTGTGGAGGGCCTTCCACATGCTTAAAGGCACTCTACCAAGTGCTGTACATCGACAGCCTGGATACACAGTCTGCTAGTCAAGATAGCAAAGCACGCATCGCTAACATCACGGGCTTACCTGCCTGGATACCCAGTGACAACTGAGTGGATCATGATAAAGTGGTACATACACACAGTGGAATTCTAGCCAGCATTATGGAAAATGGAATTGTGAAATTTGCAGGAAAATGTACGGATCTGTAAAGAATTACGTTAAATGAAGTGATTCAAACTCAGGAAGACCAAAATCACATGGACTCTCTGATACGTGGTCTTCGCTTGTAATATCTAAAACCTTGTATATATAAGGACTAAATTCGGATAAAACCCATCGAGAACTGTCAGCAAAAGTGAATATAAAAAGATGAGTTAGAAGAGGGGAAGGGACAGGCTAAAAGATTCTTGTGATATGTAAACCCAAGGAAGAAAAGGATACAGAGGAAGGAATGTGGGAGAAGTGGACAGATAGGAGGAAGGATGGGAATCAACAAAAACGAGTTGTAAGCCGGGCATAGTGCTGCACACCTTTAATCGTAGCACTCGGGAGGCAGAGGTAGGAGGATCGCTGAGAGTTTGAGGCCACCCTGAGACTACATAGAGAATTGCAAGCAGTCTGAGTCAGAGTGAGACCCTACCTCGAAAAACCAAAAAAAAAAAAAAAAAAAAAAAAAAAAAAAAAAAAAAAAAAAGAATTGTATTTGAAAATGCCATAAATAAATAAAAAATCCTGCAAAATAAAATAAATAAAATCACGTGATTTGCTGTGTATAGTTATGATCCAGATACTTTGACCTTTCAAGGCTATATAACTCCCTCTCAAAAGTTCACTTCTAAAGTCCACTAAACATTGCCATCATATCTATTTCCTGTGGGAAGACATTGGGACAATGGCGTATGGCTGGTAATCATTGTCACTGGACAAGGCCTGAAAGCAGTTAGTGGAATACAGTTATCTTACTTCACATGTCCGGATCCTGTATTTAAGAGCAGATCTCTAAGTAATACGCCGAATAAAAAAATGGGAACCCCGGCTGCAGAGATGGCTTAGCGGTTAAGGCATTTGCCTGCAATGCCAAAGGATCCCGGTTCAACGCTCCAGGACCCATCTAAGCCAGAATCACAAGGGGGTGCATGCGTCTGTAGTTTGTTTGCAGTGGCTGGAGGTCCTGGTGTGCCCATTCTCTCTGTATCTGCCATATATATGATATATATTTTTAAAAAGGGCACTAAGATGGTTTAGTGGTTATGGTGCTTGCCTGAGAAGCCTAAGGACCTAGGTTCATGCCCCCAGGACACACATAAGCCAGATGTTGCTTATGGTGGCACATGTATCTGGAGTTTGTTGACAGTGGTAAGATGCCATGATGTGCCCATTCTTTCTCTCTCTGTCTGCCTTTCTCTTTCAAATAAATTAAAAAAAAATTAAAAAGTGAGCCAGAGATTTAGAAATGTTGGTGGCACAATAATAATAAACATGTTACAAAAGATCTCTTTTATGATTGTTTGCCCAACACATGGAAAGATATTTAAAAATAAAATAGTATCAGAAACTAATTATAACTTTATTTTTTAAAATATCTATATCTTATTTCTAAAGGTCAGAGTTCTTTCATAGACTTGAAATACTTTTAAATAAGTCCTTGATAATCTCTAACTTATTTTGCTGACTTTGATAACCCATTGACCAAATTTGATATCAGAGGAGTATAGAAACACATCACTTTATATAAATGTTTATTTTGAATAACATCAATAGAATAAGATCCAAACACAATGTTTTGTTCCTTCCTAATGATGGATACCAAGGATTCCTTTATTTTCAAATTTTTTAAAAAATATATTTATTTAACCTTACCGAGCACGAGAGAGTGGAGAGGGAGAGAGGGAGAGAGAGAGAGAAGGAGAGGGAGAGAGAGAGATTGAGAGAGAGAGAGAGAGAGAAGGCACAGCAGGGCCTCCAGCCACTGTCAATGAACTCCAGACACATGTGCCACATTGTGCACCTGGCTTATGTGGATATGAGGGAATTGAACCTTGGTCATTAGGCTTCTCAGGCAAGCACCTAAGCCACTAAGCCATCTGTTCTGTCCCCAAGTGTTCTTTTAAATTCACATCTCCTCAATCTTAATGGAAATAGATGACACAGAGAGCTCAAAGATGCAAATTAATAGCATTTAACTGTTCTATTATTTTGAGTGGTGTTGCAGACAGCTTCAGGTTCGCTGAGATGAACTTCCAGACCAGGCACAGTTATGGAGGAAGGGATATTATTTATTGAAGCTTACAGATCCAGGGGAAGTTCCATAATGGCAAGAGAAGCGGCCTGCTCTCCACAGGGCCAAGCAGAGAGAGAAACCAACCAGCCACCACAGCACACAGAGCAAAACTACAGCCAAA